>CATKUM010000524.1:0-27015 GCA_949786405.1 Onychomys arenicola
GCCTGCTGTTGTTGCTGCTGCTACACTCGGAATACCACTCAATGGAAGAAGTCTGGGGAGTTGAGTTCTCCAGTAGCTTCGTGTTACTATCACAAAGCTGCGTTCTGTTGCTGTTGCTATAGGGATTTTTGCTGCTGCTGTTGAGGAAAGCAAAAACCCGCACTTCCACTTTGAAAACAGCATACTCGCTATTGTGGCTATTCTTTACCTTGTATTATTCCTCGTGGAAACTCTTCTGCTTGCAGCTCGTGTTGCTTTCTCCCGTCTTTCAAAGAGGATTGCGGCGACCTGTGAAAGCATCGACCTGCTGCCCTCCAGTCCTTCTGCTGCTCTCTAACACTTCTGCTGCTACTGCTGCTGCCATGAGGGCTCTTGCTGCTGCTGCTGCTGCAGCACTCACATTGCACAGTTAAAACACTGCGTGTATTATTAGGTCGACCTCCCTGGCTGTCCGTTTCAAGTGTTGACATCGCTACTGCTGGGCGCTACACTACTGGATTCCTCTTTGAGTTGTTGTTGCGACTGCGGAGCGAGGAGCATCCTGCTGCTGCTGCTGCAGCTAGTACACCTTGCTGCTGCTGCTATATATAGTGCGTTGCCTTCTCTACTGGTTGTTTCGATGTTGCTGAGTTCGCTTTGAAGAAGAAGAAGAAGAAAAAGAAGTCTTAGGCGCACGGCCTTCGGAACGCCTGTAGCTCGCTATGTCATGTTGCGGCTACGCGCTGCATGCGCACCTCCGGCGGCTGGTGTACGTACACCGCACGTGTCGATGTTTCCGCTCCATTTCTGCGTCCTTGTGTCTCTTCTCGAGTATTTTTTTCACCAGTTATGTTTTCTCCTCCAGTTTCTCATGAGACTGTTGATTGTGGCTGTCGCCGAGCAGCACAAGAAGAGCAGCACGAAACGCAGTAATAGCAGCGACCGCAACAGCAACAGCAACAAGCGGGCATTTCGCTCGTCCCGTCCTTTTGCCTTTTCTATTTCGCAATGCACACCAGCTCCTCTTCGCAGTACTTTGCTGTTTGATCATCTTCCTCTTTCACCCGATTTTTTTGAGGATACGAGGCCCAAGTCTTCGCAGCAGCAGTTAGTAGAACTCTTTTCGACTTTTTCCTTTCAACAACAACTCGCTGTCTGGTGCTACTTCTTCGGGTGTACGTACACCGCCGCCGTGCTGTTTGCTGCTGCTGCGGAACGCTTTGCAGAACTCTTCCTCTTCAGAACAGCTGCAGACCTCCGGATTTATCCACGCGTCCCCCTGTGCTTCCCTACACTGCTGTTGCTGTTGCTGCTGCTATCATCTACATTCTCGTTCACTGCGAGGTTCAAAGTTTGCTGCTGCTCTCTTTTGGTGGATATCCTCGTCCACTTGTCCATGCAGATTCCTTTTTCATGATATTTTTGCGGGTGGTGCTGCCCTAGCAGCCCTTGTTTATTCGTTCCTTTGCTGCTGTTGATGATCCTGTACTGCTGCTGTTGCACCTCTTTCTGCTGCTCCTGCGATTTTCTCGCTCCTGCTGTTGCTACATGTCTTTTTTCTGCCCTCTTGCTGGTGCTGCTGCTGCTGTTTCATGCATGCTGCCGTAGCAGTCGAAAGTTCCCTGCTGCTACAGCAGGGATGTCACCTGCTGCTGCTGCTGCTGCTCATTCTGACGCTCTGCAGAGTGTCTGCTGTCCCTTACTGCTGCCTGTGCATCTGCTGCTGCTGCTGCTCTGAAACACATCACATGGTAGCAGGATCTATTGGGAAGGAGTCTCCACCAGCAACAACGGGCAGGTGTCTCGCTTAGCAGCTGCAGCAGCTTTGGCAGGAAAAATACAACTGGAGGATTGTGTAGTGCGGTATACGACAACAACCAGCGACAGCTGCAGCATCATCAGCAGTGCGAACAGCGCAGCAGGAGCGGTTGATGTAGAGTCTATCTGCAGCAGCACTCCCAGCAACAGCAACAGCTGAAGAAGAAGAAGCAGCAGCAGTGGGTCAAGCAGCAGATGAAGAAGCAGCAGCAAGAGCAACAGCAGCAGGTGCAACGGCAGCTAAAGCGCTGCGGTCGTTGTAGTTAAGTGCAACAAGTCCCGCTGGAGGGAGAAGCGTTTTCATTGAACTGGAGTTCTTTGAGCAGCAGCGACGCATGTGAAGAGGAGCAACAGGAGAAGCAGCAGCAGCAGTAGTAGTAGTCCCTGCACAGCAGAACGACACTTCGAGTATCAGCACCGACGGCACTCGCGCAGCAGCAGTAGTAGTAGCTTCACCATCTCCAATAGAATCAGCAGCAGCAGGAGGGGGGTCTACTGTGATTATTGCAATCAAACGGTGTGGAATAATAGCAAATTTGAATCGATGTCGCAGCAGCAGGAAGGCTGCAATGCGGGGTCTGTGCACGACAGCAGCAAGACACCTTCGCTTGCTCATGCTGAGCCGATGCACGAGCAGCTGCTGTGGGGGGACAGCAGCCTGCACCAGCACCTCCCATCGGTGACTTCCCCACAAGGCAGAGTCCACTCTGCGCAGCATCGTAATCAGCAGCAGCAGCAGCAGATCCGATACCCGCATCACCTGCAACAGCAGTTACTACGGCAGTCAGTTCTGCAGCAGCATCAGCAGCAGTATCATCCACATCACCTCCCGTTTCAGCAGCACTCCCAGACGCAGCAGTCGCTGGGACAGCAAGGACAACAGCAGCAACAGCAGCGACAGCAACAGCTACAGTATCGATCTCAACAACAGCAGCAGCAGCAGCCGCTCCCTTATCGACCACAACAACATCAGCAGCAGCACTTCCAGTATCGAACGCAGCAGCAGCATCAGCAACATGCCCAATACCGAGGTCAACAGCAGCAGCAGCAGCAATGGCGAACCCTCCCCTCAATCCCGCAGTCACTGCAGCAGCAGCAGCAGCAGCGCAGCTGCGTAGCGTCACTGCAGTGCCAGCGGCAGCAGGTGCAGAGACAGATGGGAGAGAGACAGCATCATCACATGAACGGCCTAACTGAAGCAGCTGCTGCAGCATTTTCATACGCGGGCAGCAGCAGCAGGGCATTGAAGAGCGTCCAATGGAAGGCAGAGTTATCCTCTATGGTCGTCTTGAAGCGGACATGCTGCCGTTGCGGAGGAGACCTTCGGCTTCCCACTACTGCTGCTGCTCCTCCCACTGCTGCTGCTACTCCTCCCACTGCTGCTGCTGCTGTTCTGCCTAGTGCTGCTGCTACAGCAGCAGGGCTTGTGACAGCTGCGTCAGCGTCTGCTGCTGTTAAGGGAGCTATCGCTCCTCAGCTGGATGGACAAGCAACTGATAGCCTCTCTTGTATGATGAAGAAGGAGACGGCTGGCATCACTTCACTTCGAGCAGATGGGAGCTGCTTTTTCAAGGCTGCCGAACGACGAGAACGAGCATCAACAGCAGCAACAGAGAGCTGTGCAGACTTTCCAACGTTTGTGCTAAGAAAAAAGAAGGAGTTTGAATTCATCGACCCCGAGCAGCTGTTCCTTCCGAGCAGCAGCCTCCAGGATCTGCTGCACCTTCTCCGCCTGCCGTGCTGCTGCCCCAACTGCAGAGCTGCAGAAGAACACGCAGCAGCAGCAGCAGGAACAGCAGCAGGAGAAGCAGGAACAGCAGCAGGAGAAGCAGGAACAGCAGCAAGAGGAGCGAAAACAGCAGCAGGACAAGCAGGAAGAGCAGCAGGAGAAGCAGGAACAGCAGCAGAAGGTGTGACGGAAGAGTGGAAGATGAGAGATAGAAGCAGCATCAGGGATGCGAATACGAACTGCTGCAACGCCTTCATACCGCTGCAGCAGAGCGTGAAGAAGGCGCTTGCGACGGGACGTTCATCGCAGCTGCTGCTGCTGCGCTTCTTCCGTCGCGCATCATCCTCCACACTGTCACAGGCAGCAACAGCAGCAGCAGCAACAGCAACAACAAACCACGGACAGACTCGGGCAACAGCAACAGTGACAGCAGCAGAGGAAGAGACACCAGCAGCATTAAAAAAGGCAGGGGCGACACTGAAAGTAAGAAGATCAGCAGCAGCAGCAGGCTCAGGCGTGGAGGAGGAGAGGGGAAGTGAAGCAACGCGACAAAAAACGTCTGAAGATGGGCAGCACCTGAAGAAGAAAGAAGACGAAGAGGAAGTGAAGAGCAGCAACAAGCAGCAGCAGCAGGTGGAGTCAAAAAGTCAGAAGCTGCTGCACGTTGCTGCTGATGAAGCAACAGCTGCTGGTGATGAAACTGCTGCTGTTACCGCTGGAGAAACTGCTGCTGTTACCGCTGGAGAAACTGCTGCTGTTACCGCTGGAGAAACTGCTGCTGCTGCTGCTGTTCGTGGTGGTTCTTTTCTGATGCTCAAGGATTTGCTGCTGCACAGAAACTTGGAGGCAGAGGAAGAGAGGGAGAGCAGCTGTTGCAGTCGATGTGATCGCAGCTGTAGCAGCAGCAGGAAGAAGTTGTCTACGAGCAGCACGAGTTGTGGGGAGGAGACAGAAGAAGCAACCACGGCTGCACGAACTGCGACAGCAGGTGCTGCATATACGCGGCCAACAGAAGCAGCAGCAGCAGCAGCAGGGAAGTTTTCACCACGGCAGCAGAAAGACAGGACAGCGTGCATGCAGGAGGGAGAAGAGAAGAAACAAGATCCAGAAATTGCTATATACGTGAAGCAGCAGGGGCCGCAGCAGCAGCAGAAGGCTGAGGAGCAGCAACAGAGAAGAAGAAAGCGCACTGCAGAGTCGACGGGAAAATTCTATCGCTCCTTGCGCAATCTGCTGCTGCTGATACCACAGAAAGAATCATTGCCTTTGCTTTACATCCTTCTCTGAGATTCAGAAGCAACAAAACCAAGGCCATCCGTGCTGGGACCTCTACTACTGCTGCTCCTACTGCTGCTGCTGCTCCTACTGCTGCTGCTGCTCCTACTGCTGCTGTTGCTGCTCCTACTGGTGCTGCTGTTCCTCCTACTGCTGCTGCTGCTGTTCGTGCTGCTGCTACTGCTGTTCGTGCTGGCCTGTTCTTCTAATGAGGAGAGGACGACGCAGAACCGAGAGAGCGAGCAGCAGGAGGAGCAGCGGAAGGGCAGTCAGCAGCGGGAGGCGAAGCGTATTATGGGGTTGAGGAGGAAATGCTGCAACAGCAACAGCACCTGCTGCAGTCAGCAGTGGATGCCCCTTACTTCCTGTGGAAGTGTCTTTGCGCGTCTGCAGTGGAGATGCTGCTGCAGCACCAGCAGCAACAGCTGCCAGAGCAACAGCAACAGCTGCCAGAGCAGTAGCTGCTGCCAGAGCAGATGTGAAGACTGTGCAGCAGCGGAGGAGAGGGACACGAGCAGCAACTTTAGCAGAGGAAGAAGGCCTGTTTCTTTCGAATGTTGCTGTTGCGAAAAAACCTGCTGCAGCAGCTGTTCAGAGTGCTGCTCTTGCTGCGGCCTTCTGGCAGAAGTGAAAGAGTTGCTGTTTTGTATCGTGTTGACACGCATCGTTGACTATAAATTGCTGCTGCCTCCTGTGCTACCTCCAGTGCGCTCTCCTGCTGCTGCTTCCGTGGCCTTCTACTCTCTGAGGCATCTGTTCAGCGGGATTCCAGCAGCAGGTGGACTTGCTGGCTGGACTGCAGCAGCAGCAGCAGCAGCGGAGAGGGACAGCGCGACAGGAGGAGGACGAGAAGAAGAAGAAGGCGGAGCAGCAGCAGCAGCAGCACTGGTGACTGCAACAGCAGCAGCAACAGGTGCGTGGCCGACAGCAGTTGTCGCAGCAGCAGCAGCGGGAGAGAAAACAGAAGTCAAGCAAGAAGAAGAGACAGCAAATGAAGACGAGCTCATCTATCGGGGTGTCTTTCTAAGGTTTGCTGCAGCAGAAGGAACAGCAGAAATGCACTGGAGATGTGCTGCTGCTGCTGCAGCACATACAACAATGCTTGCCTCTAATCTAGGCTTCTCTGGAACTTCGCTCTGCAACAGCAGCAACAACAGCAGTAACAGCGACAGCAGCAGCAACAGCAACAGCAGCAATAGCAACAGCAACAGCAGTAACAGCAGCAGTAGTAATAGCAGCAGCTCTAGGAGTCAGACGCTCGCTGCTGCTTCTGAGACAGCAGCAGCAGCACAAGTCGGCAGCTGCAGCAGCAGTCGATGCTTTCGCTGCAGTAGCAGCAGCAAGGCTGCGGAGGAGTGTAGCTGCAGCAGCTCCGCAGCTGCTGCCTTGGAGAAAGAAGAAGAAACGCTCAAAGAGGGAGGATATTCAATGGAAGGCAAGTGGTTGCGCATGCAACAGCTGCGGGAGGAACAGGAGGGAGGGCAGCGAAGAATGCAGCAGTTGCAGCGACATCAACAGCTAGGTGAACAACAGAAGCAGAAGCTCTACTGGGAACGCGTTGTAAACTTCAATGTTTTCCCAGGAACAGCCGTCTTACCTCTCTTCTGCTTCTCCAAAGCAGGGCAGCTACCATTGCCGACTTGTCTTTTGCTGCAGTCATCTGCTGCTAATGATGCGAAGAAGAAAGCGTTGTCAGCTACTGCTGCTGCTGCTCATCTCGCAGCTGTTCCAATTTCCGAATCCGCTGTTTTGCCTGCTGCTTCCGCTTCTGCTGCAACAGCATTACGTGCTGCTTCTTCCGTGAGTTCTGCTGCTGCTAATGCTGCTCTTCCACATACAGCTTTTCTTCCCAGGCGTGCTGCAGCTGCTGCTGGGGGGGGAGATCAAAGAAGAACGGCTGTCTCTGACGTTGCTCCCCCGGAGCTCGCAATATCCGCCAGACAGTCACTTCCCCATTCATCTTCTGCTGCGTCTGCTGCTGCTATCTGTTCCACTGTCACCATTGCTGCTGCTGCTGCTGCTGTTGCAGCGTCTTCTGTTGCTGCTGCTGCTGCTGCGTCTCCTGTTGCTGCTGCAGCATCTCCTGTTGCTGCTGCTGCTGTTGCTGCTGCTGTGTCTTCTGCTATTGCTGCTAGCAGCGAAGACGCAGAGAAGGCTGCTGTTGTTGTTCCTGCAGAGGAGCTTTCTCCACAGCAGCAGAACAGCCTGCAGCAGCAGCAGCAGAATGTTTTGGAAGATAGGGAGCAAGCAACAGAGCAGATAAAGCAGCAGGAGAGCGCTCAGCAGCAGCAGCATCAGCAAATAACAGCTGCAAAGACTCCGCAGCAGCTGCAGCAGGAAGACAGGCAGCAGAACGATCAAAGAAAGCAAAACGACAGGGTGCAACAACACCAGCAGCAGCGCCTTGGATGCTTGCACGCGGAGCAGACTGACGACAGCAGCAACAATGAAAAGAGCAGCAGCACGAAGCAGCGAGGCAACAGATATAGCAACAGGAAAGATAGAAGGTTAATCGAGAGCACTCGGCAGGCATTTGCCGAAGAGCACCGGCAGAGCCTTAAGGCAGAATCAGCAGCGAACTCTCTAGCAGAAGAAGAAGCAGCAGCGAAAGCAGCTGCAGCAGAAACAGCAGCAGCAGCGGAAGCAGCAGAAGCAGAAGCAGCAGCAGTAGAAACAGCAGTAGAAGCAGCAGCAGCAGAGGATCTATCAAGACACAAAGGGAGGGGGGCGTTGATTGGAGTAATGGAGAGGAGAAAGAAGTCACGGCAGCAGCTACGGAGGTCATGCTTGGTAATGCGGTTGGCGGGTCTCCTGCTGCTGCCGGTGTTTCTCATGCTGGTTTTGTATCACCAGTGACAGCTGCTGCCGGATCTGCTGCTTCTGGCATCTCTGCTGCTGCATCTGCTTTGTTTTCTGCGTCTTCCTTCTCTCCTCCTCTGGCCTCTTCCTTCTCTGACAGCACTTCAGCAGCGGTGGTCTGTGTTTCTGCTGCTGCAGCAGCTGTCGCACCAGAAGCTCCTCATCACGCAGTAGGCAATCAAGAGGATGAACACATGTCAGTTGCTGCTGCTGCTGCTGCTGCTCTTCCTCTTCTTCGTTCACCTGCTGCTGCACCTTCTTCGTGTTTGACCCACCTTCCAGAGACAGGAGCAGCAGCGACAGGTTGCTCTGCGTCGCGTGCTGGTGCTGCTGCTGCTTC
The DNA here is from genome assembly GCA_949786405.1 of Onychomys arenicola. Classification (NCBI taxonomy): domain Eukaryota; kingdom Metazoa; phylum Chordata; class Mammalia; order Rodentia; family Cricetidae; genus Onychomys; species Onychomys arenicola. The sequence continues at coordinate 8,001 of CATKUM010000524.1, forward strand.
TTCTTTGGAAAGAAGTGGCCCCGCAGAAGATGATGCAGGGGTTGAGGCAACAGCGAGATCAGCATTTCATTCTGCTGCTGCTGTTGTTCTTCCGGCTTCTCCATCAGCAGCTGCAGCATCAACAGCTCTTCCCTCTGCTGCTCCTTCTTCTCCTAGGCATCGTGCTGCTGCTGCTGCTGTTATAAAAAGCAGCAGGGACAACACACGTCAGGCTTCTCCCGAGAACTACTCGCAGTCCACATCCATTTCTTCTTCTTCGTCCTCTGCTGCTGGACGGTCATCTCATTCATCCGCACCTCCCGCTGCTGCTGCAGACTCTCAGGCGGCTCCGACTATCTCCTCTTGTGCTGCATCTGCTGCATCTGTACCTGCTGCTGCTGCTGCACCTGCACCTGCTGCTGCTTCACCTGCACCTGCACCTGCTGCTGCTTCACCTGCACCTGCTGCTGCTTCACCTGCACCTGCTGCTGCAGCATCTGCTGATACTGCTGGACCATGTGAAGATGGGGGTGCTGCGTCATGTTGTTGCTGCGCTGCTGCTTTGGTCAGAGTCAGCAGTGCTGCAGCAGCAGATGCTTCTAGAGGAGCAGCAACAGCGGCGCGAATGTGGACAGCAGAGCGTGGAGCAGAGGAGAAGTCACAGCAGCGACAGCAGCAGCAGCAGCAGGAGGCAGGCGCTGATCAACAGCAACAGAGAGAGCTGCAAGGAGACGTTCAGGTTTCCTTATCGCAGCAGCAGGGAGAAGAAGAAGACTGCTGGAAGCTTTGGCAGCATCAGTTGAGAGGATGGGAACAGCAGCAGCAACAGCAGCAGCAACAGCACTGCATCCTCTTCTGGCTCTGTCACTACTACGAGTCGATGCTGCAGCAGCTGAAGCTGAACTTTGCTCTGAGCAACAGCAGCAGCAGCGCCTCCACGACCCCACAGCAACAGTTGGAGGTGTTGCAGCAGGCACATCTTCAACAGCAGCAGCAGCAGCAACTGTTTGAATCGTTGTCGCTCACGTGCCAACCGCCTTTCCCCCTCACGCTGCAGCAGCAGCAACAACAGCAGCAGCAGCAGGAGCAGCACCAGCAGCAGCGGGAGCAAGACCTTCAGGAGGACAGGCAGCAGCAGCAACAGCCGCAGCAGCACGAGTCGCAGAGCAAGCAACAGTTTGATTATCAACAACTTGTAACTGAGCCGCAGCAAGTGTTCCAGCAGCAGCAGCAGCAACTATCCTGCCAACAGCAGCAGTATATCAATTCGCAGCTGCTTCCCTGGCAGCAGCAGCAGCAGCAGGGTGCAACAGAGGCGCTTCAGCAACTTCCCCTGTCTCACCTCCACTGGATGCAGCAGCAGCAGCAAATCGCGCAGCAGCAGCAGATCGCGCAGCAGCAGCAGATCGCGCAGCAGCAGCAGATCGCGCAGCAGCAGCAGATCGCGCAGCAGCAGCAGCAGCCTCCGTGGCTGTTTAACGAAAAGCATCTGCAGCAGCAGCAGTATACTTTTCTTTACAACGCGGCTGCATATGCAACTGTCGAATCCATAGCAGCAGCTGCAGCACAGCCCCACCCGTATCATCTGCTGCAGCAGCAAGAGATACAACAGGAGCAGCAGCTGCAGCAACAACAAGAGCTCCAACAACAGCAAGAGATACAACAGCAGCAGCAGTTGCAACAACAGCAGGAGTTGCAACGACAGCAGGAACAGCAGCAGCAGCAGCAGCAGCTACGTCAGCAGGAATGGATGCGTGAGCAGCAGCATCCAACGGAACAGCAGCAGATGCAAGAGCAGTTGCACTGGCAGCAGCGTTATACAGGAGCAGTGGTGAAGCACGAGACTTGTGACAGCTGCAGAGTCGAGGAGGACCAGCAGGAGCAGGAGCAACAGCAGGAGCAGCAGCAACAGCAGGAGCAGCAGCAACAGCAGGAGCAGGAGCAACAGCAGGAGCAGCAGCAACAGCAGGAGCAGCAGCAAGAGCAGGAGCAGCAGCTACAGCAGGAGCAGGACGAGCAGCGAAGAAATTTGGAGCTGACGCTGGCTCAGCAACAACAGATATCTTCTTCTTGTATCAGTGCAGCAGGACCATCAGGACTGCGGGGGTGGTGGGAGCAGGTGGCGATGCAGCAACAGCAGCTGCTTCAGCAGCAGCAGCTGCTTCAGCAGCAGCAGCTCCTTCAGCAGCAGCTCCTGCTGCAGCAGTTTTCTCAACGACTGCTGCAGCCAGACGGAGGTATTCCTTCTCCTTTGCCTTTTTCATTACTGCAGTATCAGTCTCTGTTGAATATGAATTGCATGCGGCTGCTGCCTCCTCTCTTCTCCCCACTTGAGTGTGCTGCTGCTTCAGCTGCAGTCACTGGATCTCCTGCTGCTGCTGCTGTCGCTTCTGCTGTCGCTTCTCCTGCTGCTGCTGCTCAAGCAGCAGCTGCTGCTGCTTCTGCAGCGTATTGTTCACTTCTGCTCGATTCAAATGTGCTGCCGCTCTCCTATCCGTCGCTCGGTGCATCTCCTGGTGCTGCTGCTGCTGCTGCCTCGTTTGCGAGTGTTTCAGGTGCTGCTGGTGCTGCTGCGCCTGTACCTTCCTCTGCTGTTGATACCGCTGCATGTACGATGATGATCGCTCCTTCTGCTGTTGCGCCTGATGCTAACCTTAGTCAATCTACCTTTGCTTTTCCTCTTCCTGCCCTCCCGTCTTCGTCTCCTGCTTCAACAAATGAGGTGGAAGCCTCTTGGCTTCCTGCTGCAGCTTTCACTCCTCCTTCTACTTTTCTTATGGACAGTAGAAGTCTTGATGCTGGTGCTGCTCCTCCTGCCGGTGCTGCTCTTCTGCGCCCTGCTGCCCATAATTTTCTTGCACCTCTCTCCGTCGCTCCTCCTCCTGCTGCAGGTCCTGCTACTACTGCCTCTCCTGGTGCTGCTGCTCCCGCTCATCCTCCTGCTGCTGCTCCCCATCCTACTGCTGGTGCTCTTGCTGATGCTGCTGCTGCTCCTGCTGTTGTTCTTCCTCCTCTTCCTCCTCCTTTTTATCTAGCTGCTGCTAGTCCTCCTCCTGTTGCTGCTGCTATGCCTGCTGCTCTTGCTACTGCTGCTATGCCTGCTGCTGCTGTTGCTGCTGGGGTTGCTGCTGCTGTTCGTTCTCCTGCTGCTGCTGCTGCTCCAGCTGCTGAAAAGGCCGCGTCTCATTTACTGCGAGAAGGGATTTGTTCAACAGCAGCAGCAGCAGCGGAAGAGAGAAGCAACGTGCAGAGAGGCGGAGAAGAAGAGGAAGAAAGAACAGAGAGAGTGGGGACGGGGAGAGAGGAAGAAGGTGTGTGTATAAGGCAACGAGGAGACGAGACGACGCGTGGAGACGTAGTTGTTGCCGACGGAGACGAGATAGCGAGGAGCGAAGATCGAATAAAAGAAGCGAAAGGACAAGAGAGTGCAGGGAAAGACATAGGAGATGATGTGAATAGTAAAGAAACACAGTCAAAAAAGGAAAGACAACCAGCTGCTGCTGCTGCTGTCGGAGCAACTGCTACTGCTGCTGCTGTGGGGTCAGCTGCTGCTGCTGCTGTGGGGTCAGCTGCTGCTGCTGCTGTGGGGTCAGCTGCTGCTGCTGCTGTGGGGTCAGCTGCTGCTGTGGGGCCAGGTGCTGCTGCTGCTGCTGGAGGTGAGGACAAAGAGAAGCAGCAGAGACGAACAAGAACAGCAACGCATGAAGAAGGAGGAGGAGGAGAATCAGCAGACGATGCAGGAAGCCGAAGAAGCTGCTTTCGGGTAACAGCAGCAGAGGGAGCAGCAGGAAGACGAGGAGTAGCAGGAGGAAGAGAAAGAAGAGTTGGGGGAGGGGGGTCGTACGCAGCAGTAGCAGCGCGAGGGGTGGCACACTCAGCAGCAGCAAAGACAGTGGGAGCAGCAGCAGCAGCAGCAGCAGCAAGGACAGTGAGAGCAGCAACAGCAGCAGCAGGCCGGGCAGGCAATTCGGAACGTTTGCTGATGCATGCAGCCACCAACACGGCATCTGCTGCTGCAACAAGGTCTCCTCTTTCAGCGACAGCAAAAGAAGGGAAAGCAGCAGCAGGAGGAGCAGGAGCAGCAGCAGGAGCAGCAACAGCAACAGCAAGGAGAGCAGCAGCAGCAGCACCAGGAACAGCAAGAAGAACAGGAGCTCGCGAATACAAGGATGGACGTGAAGGTGAAGAAGGAGAAGACGACTTCGTTAGATCAGCTGGAACACAGCAGCGTCCCTGTGCTGCTGTGTGTGGATCTGAGGATTGCGAGCGTCTTGCTGTCCCTGCTGTTGCGTGTCCTGCTGCTGCTGCTGGAAGACGAGGAAGAGGAGAAGAGAGAAGTGAAGAAGTTGCTGCTGGTATGTGGCATTCACCAAGTGTGCGTCTCCGGGAACAACAGCAGCCCCGAGACCAGCAGCAGCAGCAGCAGCAACAGCTTGGAGAGCAGCAGCAGCAACAGCTTGGAGAGCAGCAACAGCAACAGCTTCAAGAGCAGCAACAGCAGCAGCTTCAAGAGCAGCAGCAGCAGCAGCCTCGAGACCAACAGCAGCAGGTCCAGGAGCAGCAGCAGTCCCGAGAGCAGCGGCAACAGCAACAACAGCAGCAGCAGCTTCGAGAGCAGCACGAACAGCACAAGCGGGACCAGCAACAGGAAGAGGTTGTACTGCGTCAGCAGCAGGAGCAAAAGGAGGTGCAGCAGCAGCAACAGAAGCAGAAGAAGCAGAAGGGTGGAAAGGCGGATGGTCAGTGTGAGTGGGAACATCTCGTTGCAGCAGCAGCAGCAACAGAGGAGAAGAGAGAAGATGTCACTGGAGAAGAGATGTTGTTACAGCAGCAATCAGAAAGTGCTGAGAGATGCAGCAGCAGCAGCAGACTCAGAAGAAGTAGCACATGCAGCAGTGAAAACATGTTCAATGGTGGTGTCGGGGCGAACTGCGGAAGCAGCGTCAGCAGCATCAACACGCTTTCCGTTGAATATGACGGTGAGGCTGAAGGCCTTCTTTCCAGAGAATCCCCTCAGCAGCACGAAGAAGAGAAGTAGCAGTAGCAGCAACAGGTGCAGCAAAACAGAAGCGGAAATAACAGTCTCTTCATGACAGCAACGGCCACAGCAGTAGCAGCAGCAGCAGCAAGAGGAGCAGGTGCAGCCGCAGCAACTGCAGCAGAAGAAACGGTTGTGGGCGCGCTGAGGAGAGGGAAGAGAAGGCAACAACAATAGCAGCAGCAGCAAGAGATTAGACCAAGCGTAGCAGCAGCAGCAGCAGGAGAGAGAAGATGTTGAGGCCTGCTCGCAGCAAACGTGGGTGATGCAACAGAATTGGCTGCAGCAGCAGCAGCAGCAGAGAAAACCACTTTTCATCAAAACAAACAGCAAAACCGAGAGATTCAGAGAGACATAGACAGCGCGTGGATACAGAGACAGCAGCAGGAGGAGACAGCAGCAGGAGGAGACAGCAGCAGGAGGAGACCGCAGCAGAAGGAGACAGCAGCACCACAACGAGACAGTCAGATAAGGGGACAGTAGGCAGGGAAGGAGCTGTGGGTCTTGCAGCAGCAGGAAACAAAGCACCGGTTGCTGAAGCACAGAGTCATACGCGCAATAGCAGAACTGATAGAGCTGCAGCAGCAGGAAGGCAGCGAAAAACGTTGCAGCAGACTGTAGAGAGCAGTCTGCGTGTCACTGTTGGGGCCTTGCACCTGCTGCTGGTGCTGTTTCAGCTGTTTGTCTTCGCTGCTTCTTCTCACTGCTGCTGCTGATGTTGCTGCGATAGGTTCCCCTGGAATATGCTGCAGAGGCATCTCACCCTGCTTCTCGTTGCTCTTGCTGCTGCTGCTGCTGGCTGCGTGTGATATACATAATATTTGTTTCCTTATCTCGCTTTGCTGCGACCTGCTGCTGCTGCAGCAGCACTCGACGACGACCGGTGCCTCGCCCTTTCTGCAGTGTACGTACTTTTGATGTTTCACTCTGCATGGGGCATCATAACGCAGCAATTGATACAGCTAGCGCTTATCTCTATATCCTGCTATATATCCACGTATACAATCTGGTATCATATCTATCTGAGCATATGTATGTATATATATATATATATATACGCTACGAAACGTTTGAGGTGGGATATGTGCTGTAGACAGAGAAGCAGCAAGAATTCAGAGACGCAGGAAAAGAAGCAGCAGCAAATGAAGCAGCAACAACAGCAAGTGACGCAACAGCAACAACAGCAAGTGACGCAGCAGCAACAACAGCAAGTGACGCAGCAGCAGCAGCAGGAAGTGAAGAAGCACCAGCAGGAAGTGAAGAAGCACCAGCAGGAAGCGAAGTAGTAGCAGCAGGAAGTGAAGAAGCAGCAGCAAAAAGTGAAGAAGCAGCAGCAGGAAGCGAAGAAGCAGCAGCAGCAGCAGCAGGAAGCGAAGAAGCAGCAGCAGCTGCAATGAGCGACGCAGCAGCAGCAGCAGCAAGTGATGCAACAATAGCAGTGGTAAGTGAAGGGGCAGTAAGATCAATTGCCTCCGCAGGAGAAGTGGATGGAGAAGTAAAAGGAACAGCTGCATATGCGGAGAAGGAAGAGCAGCAGTACATGCGTCAGCAGCAGCAGCAGCAGCAGGAGGTTCAGCAGCAGATGAGGGTGCAGATGCAGCAGCAGGATGGAAGTGCAGGCTTCTCTCAGCTTTATCAGCAGAGGAGATACACAGGGATAATTCGATTGTGGGGTCAGAGTATACTGTAGAACAGCAGTAGAATATATCTGCTGCTGTCTCAACCAAGCCTACTGCAGCCAATACAATCCTCTCTTTTTGATAGTGGTATATAGTTGAGCTCCTTGTTGTGCTGATGACGAGGAAGGCCTGCTAGCTGCTGCTGCTGCTGCACGGTCTGCAGCAGCGCATGCATCTCTGCAGCCTGCAGCTGTTTCTTCGGGTTCTGGTGGTAGTTGCTGTTGAAGCAGCAGCAGCAGTAGCAGCAGACGGGGTGCAGCGCATGACGCTGCTGCTGCAACAACGACTGCTTGCTGAAATTCTTCCTTGAAGGAAATGAAAAAGAAGCGAAAAGGAGACTACGCAGAGAAGTGGTAGCTACCCCCGCGTCAACAGCAACAGATGCACAGCAGCAGCAGCTGCTGCAGCAACACGAGCAGCAGGTGCCCAGCAGATGCAATACCAGCAGCAATTGCAGTCCAGCAGCAGTTGTAACAGCAGCAGCAGATCCAACAGCAACAACAGCTGCAGCAGACGCAACAGCACAACTCAGTAGAAGAAGCAGCAGGAGGAGGTGAAACAGCAGGAGAGGAGAGGCTTTGCAGGAGGTTTGCAGCAGCAGCAGCAGGACCAGCAGCGGAGAGGAATTTTCAGCGTCATCGAACACAGCAGCAGCAGCAGCAACATTCCCAAAAATCCTTGTAGCATCAACAGGAGGAGCGGGAGGAACTTCGATATTCTCAGCAACAACGACAGCTTAAGAGCGCCAGCAGCAGCATGCTGTGCAGGTGGACGAAGCAAGCAGCAGGGACAACCCAGAGACAACGACATTGAAGAAGAGAGAACTGCTAGCACAGGCAACCCCACAGGACCAGGAGCAGCAGCAGCAGCAGCCTGGTGGGAGCCACTGTCAAATGCAGTTGAACCTCCACTGCATCTCTTGCATGAGAGAGTTTTAGTTCCTCGGCAGCAGCAGCAGCAGCGATAACAGCAGCCGACCTCGCAGCAGTAGCAGCAGCACAAAAAACGCAGTCTGAACCCGCAGCGTCTGTATATCGTGAAGTGAGAGCCACAGCAGGAGGAGGCAGGCGTCAGCAGCAGCAACAGCAGCAAGAGAAGCAGCAGCAGCAAGAGCAGCAGCAGCAGCAAGAGCAGCAGCAGCAGCAAGAGCAGCAGCAAGATCGAGGAATTAAACGATTGGCTGCAACAGCAGCAGCAGAACGGGGAGCCACAACGCAGCAACAGCAACAACAGTCACAGAATGAACGAAGTACGATGCAGACGTCGCCAGTAAAAGTCAGAGCTCCTTTTGAACGGCTGTCGCTGTTGCTGCTTCTGCTGCTGCTTCTGTTGCTGCTGCTTCTGCTGCTGCTACTGCTGCGCAGCGTCTGCAGCTGCTATTTCTGTGCTGCTGCTACGTCTCTTGTCGGAGGTGTGGACGGGTCTTAACTAGGGTGCTGAAACGCAGTGCTGTTGCTGCTGCTGCTGCAGATGCGATTCTTTTTGCCGAGGACTAAAATCAGCAATATCAGCGTAGACGCTGCATATTATAGCTTTGACAGCAGAAGCATCGGCGGCCGAGGAGGCATCTGCTGCTTTCGCATTGCAGGCGATGTAGAACCAGTGCAGCACGAGATGAAACAGCAGAAGAACTGCTGGAGCGAAGTTGATTGAGAGAGCAGCAGCGCTTTTGACAAGAAAAACAGCGCGTGGATTGCAGAAGAACAACTTGCGAAGCGGCAGAGCGGAAATAGAGGAGAAGCAGCAGCACCAAGTGAATGGGGGGAGAGAGATGATTACGTGTAGATAACAGCACTCAACGAAGAAACAGAAGACGTCTTTCAGCAGCAGCAGTAGCAGCAGAAACTTCTGGCAGTGCTCTACTGCTGCTGCTGCTTCTTCTTCTGCTTTTTCTGTGCTGCTGCATCAAAAAGAAAAAGCCTGTTAGACCACGGAAAGCTGCTGCTGCTGGGCACTCTGTGGTGACTTTGCTGTTGCATGCGAAGAATGTCTTCTCGCTGGTATGGGAACTGCTGCTGCTGCTGCAGGCGAGCACCTCCTGCCAAGATGATAGCGCCTTGCAGTAGTGAAACTTCGATCATTAAATGGAGAGACAGAATGATGTCTCCAGGGGACGGATATATGAGAAGCAGAGACAGAGACAGGGAGACAGGGAGACACAGAGACAGGAAGAAAGAGATCGAGAAGGAAATAGAGATAGAGAAGGAGAAAGAGATCGAGAAAAAGATAGAGATATAGAAGGAGATAGAGATAGAGAAGGAGATAGAGATAGAGAAGGAGATAGAGATAGAGAAGGAGAACCTTTTTCATGTTGTTCTGTTGTACGTGTGTAGAGTGCTGACAATGTATATACGTGTATCTTACCGCATGGATAGAACTCTGTAGAGATTTGTATGTTGAGGGGAGACGCTTGGAGATACTGGAGCGAGCTCCTGCAGCTGCTGCTGCTCGGGATATATACACGCGCGCATGTCTCTTTTTGCCTAGCACATACCACTGCAAAGGCCACAGTCGCCTTCTGTATTCGTCATTCTTTAGCGCGTTGCTGCTGCGCATATCTATCTTTTATTTAAAAATGCATGCAGTGAATGCGTCTCCTGAAGTTTACCAACAATAAGTCGTCGCACTTCGTAGAGACACAAGGGTAGATACCAGGTTCAACAACAGTTACATCATCTTCTCGCTGGAGGAAGATGAGCTGCTTCCCTTATGACTCCACGCGATGGGAGGGATCTGTATACTTTTTTTCTTCAGGTGTACGACAAACACGTTTTTTCAGGTGTACATACACTTCCTTTCCACGTGTGCGCAGCATATTGAAAAATACCATTTCTTTCCAGGTGTAGGTGCACTTCGTTTTCTTGTGCAGATGTATATCGAAAGACATTTTCTCCTTTTAGGTGTACATATACTCCGTCTTCGTCTTCTGCGTCCGTATATATAGTGAAAAACATTTCCTCTTTTGAGGTGTACGTACACTTGATTCGGCTTGACTTGGGCAGCGATGTGTGAACGTAGACGTCTTGGGGAGGTTACGCAGACTACTCCCTCTTCACGTATCCACAAACACGACGTTGCACTTACACCTTTTCTCCAGGTGTACGTACACACCATCTTCGTATGTTTCAGGATGACGGAACATGTGATTTCTACGCAACAAAACGCCTTATGGGAATACAGGTCTTTCTGAAGTGTCCACACAGCCTCTTCATCTGCATGGAGACTCGCACACTTAAGGTGGTCGAGAGTTTCTGCACCTCGAGTCGAAACTCATCTCCCCCCTCCCCGAAAAAGCCGCGCGCATACACAATATTCTCATGTACGTACACTTGAATGACGGTGTACACACACCGGACTCTTGGCGGACACGGAACGGTTGGGTACATACACCGGCATCGAAATGTACACACACGAAAACCTGGTGAACATACGCCGGAACTGTGGTGGACATACACCGGAACCGTGGTGGACATACCCCGGAATCGTGGTGGACATACACCGACACTGTGGGGTACATACACCGGCATCCTGGTGTTTATACACTGGAACCGTGGTGCACATACATCGGAATCACGGTGTACGTACACCGGAACTGTTGTGGACATACCCAACCGGAACTGTTGTGGACATACACCGGAACCGCGGTGTACATACACCGGAACTGTGCTGTTGAGACACCGGAACCGTGGCGCGCATACACCTTTCCGGGTATCTGTGCACATCCGCTCAAGTGTATTCCGTTTTTTCAGATGTACATTGTACGTGCGTCCCACGTTGAAGGACATGCGCTTTCTTGTTTTCTGCGGCAATTGAAATAGTGTTGATTTGCATAACAAATGCACTGCCGTGACGAGCCCCAGCCGGAGAGAGTTTCTGGCTAAAAGACGATGCACACACGCCCGCGCGTTCGTCTTTCAGAACGACAGGCATGACTTCTCTGAGTGGAGAATATCAACTGCGTTGTACAAAGAATTGCATGTATTGCACCGTAAAAGTGTTCGTCTGAATGCATGCGAAGAAGAAATGCAGCATGTGCACTGGCTTCAGCACAGAGACGAAGGGACGCTCCATTTGCGCATGCGTGCGTACTTTTCTTTTCCCACTTTAAACTCTTTTCAGTGGAAGAAGAAGTACTGGACTGCACACTCTCAGACGAGCTGATGCTGCTGCTGCTTCTTCTTCTCTGTGTAGAATTGCTCACCCTAGTCCGCTGTGAATCAAGGGAGAGACAGGTGATCAAAGAGAAAAAGACAAAGGAGAGAAGGTAACGTATATAGACACAGATGCTGAAGACATTTCCTACGCCTCCTCGTAAATCCCTCGACCCTTTTCCCATGCATGCACAAAATAAGGCAAACAACTGTATACACTGCACTCTTGCACAAGGGCCAGCGACGGCAGCCCCTCCAGTGCATCATCTTCTGAAACCGCTGCATGCTTTTTTGTGCAGGTGTTTGTTGCATTGTCGTTATTTCTCACGTATACTTCGTTTTGCCGATGTCAAAGTCCTGCAGGATATCCCCCCCCTCCCCCCTTACACGCTTGGTTGTCTCATGATGCGCAGAAGCACACATCTCCATGCATTTGCGATTGTCTAGCAAAGGAAGTTGATTATATGCTGTGAATCCGTACCCACAGAGCATGCATATCCTCTGCATGCACAACTCTGCATGCGTGTTTTCTGCAGGCATGTCCTCTGCATGCATATTTTCTGCAGTCATCTCCTCTGCATGCGTGTATCCTCTGCGTGCGTGTCCCCTCGTGTTGGAGTGGATGATTCAGGAGTCGCGCACAGGAGGACGTAGACTTGCCTTTGCATGTATGCTCTCACCCACATGTCAATCACTCTGGGCAAGGTGTAGTGACTTGATACAATGTAGTAGAATAATAATCTCCAGGTTTGCTGGACATAGCTGCGTCTACCCCATAGAAGTCATCAAACGGCTGTCTGCTCAACCTGCAGCCTCCACTCGATCCCACTGAACTGCATGCAAAGAGATGGAAGAACTTATACTACACGACGCAAGAGATATATATACATAGATACTATGCAACGGTGCGTATATATAATTTTACCCTGCAACAAAAAACATGTGGATGCACACCCAATCTGGCAGCTACGAGACTGAAAGGCTAAGACATCCATCCTTCTACGTCAGTTCATCTTTGCATTGACGTTAATGCAGATGATGCGTAATGAATTCAGCGGGAGCTCTTGTAGTTACCTAGCTGCTGCTTGGAAGCTCTATCCATTCATCACAGTCACCCGATATTCTACACGTGCAACAATATACTCACCGGATAGTCGATGATCTTAAGTATAATCTTTGTATACTCATTCCTTCACTCGCACTACAAATTTGATTTACAGCAGTTCTCTCCATCAAATCCACTCACTCACGCGAGAAAGAAATAGGTTCGCCACGATAAAGCATCAGCAACAATTCTTCGACCAGCGATGCATGCGTCTGCACCTGATAGGAACACCAGGACTTCTACTATTACTACTATTTGAACTGCAACAGCAAGAGAACCAATGCCCCTGTTATTACAGCACCAGCAGCAGCAGCAGCATCCTCCAGCATGTTGAGTAGAAGCAGGAGGAATAGGGGGAGTCAGCAACAGCAACAGCGCCTCCGCGCTTACAACAACAGCAGCAGCAGCAGCATACTTTGCTGAGGACTCGCGCAGGACCAGTAGTAATCAACAGCAGCAGCAGCAATAGGAACCGCATCGCTGCCGTGATACAGCAGTAGCAGCAGCAGGAGTAGCAGCATTCTTAGGCGTCCTCCTCAGGAGTCGCAGCAGTAGCTACCGCCACAGCAGCACTATATTATAGCAGCAGCAGCAGCAGCATTGTCAAGCAGCACAACAGGTGCAGTATCGAACAGCAGCAGGCATATCGATTAGGGGCAGCAAACGAGCCCGCGTCAAACTCCTGACAGTAGTAGATGACGCAGAGGCAACAGCAACAGGAGCTAGCAGCAGGTCAATGAGAAGACATAGGAGCAACAGCAACAGCAGCAACAGCAGCAAAGACACGTGCACACAGCTAAAGAGAGAGCAGCTCTTTTGCAGTAGCCTGTGCAGCAGAGTGGAATGCTATATCTAGGCACATAAGCAGAGTACGCCTACTGTGTGTACCTACCGTCGTGTATATATATATATATATATATATATATATATATATATATATATATATGTATATATATATAAAATAATAGGGAGCCAGAGACATAGATATATATGCATGCAGCAGAAGAGCAGCTTGGTAAGGAGCAACAACAGTAGCATCAGCAGCACCAGAGGCGGTAGGGATGTCAAGGAAGCATCAAAAAAACAACACCAAGAGCACTTTACCGTATCCGACCGTCTACGTATATATCAATCTGTATACGTCTCAATGTCTATACATGTGTATATATATATAAATGTATAGTATTATTCTCTACGTAAATATATATGCTATCGTGTGTATCCCTAACTGGAAGGGCAGTTGCATCTATCTGTATGAATGGACTTTAGAAAACTTCGAAAACAGCAGCAGCAGCAGCAGCTTCACAGGCAGCAGCACAACAGAGGGAGAGAGAGCAGCAACAACACTCCTTCATCTGCGGTGGGGGCAGTCTTGTATTAAACTCAGAGGGACCTGCTGTGCTAATTTACCAGCAATAGCAGTGCAAGCAACAGCAGCATCATTTTCCCGAGCCGAAGCAGCAGCAGCAGCACCTAACGTCACAGCAGCAGCAGCAGCAGTGTCTAGCGTAATAGCAGCAGCAGCAGCGTCTAGCGTAACAGCAGCATTAGCAGCGTCGTCTAGCGTAACAGCAGCAGCAGCAGTATCTAGCATAGGAGCAGCAGCAGCAGCAGTGTCTAGCATAACAGCAGCAGCAGCAGGAGTGTCTAGTATAACAGCAGCAGCAGCAGGAGTGACTAGCATAACAGCAGCAGCAGCAACAGTGTCTAGCACAACAGCAGCCGCAGCGTCTAGCGTAACAGTCGTAGCAGCAGCCCTTAACGTGACAGCAGCAGCAGTCGCAATACTACTTGAAATCATAACAGTAACAGCAGCATGAGATGCAGCAGCAACGCTGCGTCCACGTTCGCTATAGGAGCAGCATCAAGGGGCAACCGAAGCAGCGCCCTCGACGGGAGCAACAGCGCTACGCCCAGGGGGAGCAGCAGCAGCAGCGACAGCAGCAGCGACAGCAGCAGCAGTGACAGCAGCAGCAGCAGCAGCGACAGCAGCAACAGCAACGACAGTAGCAGCAGTAGCAGCGACAGTAGCAGCAGCGGCAGCACGGAAAAAAGCAGCCCGGAAACAGCAGCAGCAGCACGGCAAGCAGCAGCAGCAGCAAGAGAGGTAGAAGCAGCAGCAGCAAGAGAGGCAGCAGCAGCAGCAGCAAGAGAGGAAGCAGCAGCAGCAGCAGCAAGAGAGGCAGCAGCAGCAGCAGCAAGAGAGGCAGTGGCAGCAGCAGCGGGAGACGCAGCAGTAGTAGCAGGTAAAGAGGCAGCCTCAGGAGCACAAGAAGAAGCAAAACAAGTAGCAGCAGAGCAGCCTATGAGGCGTATGGTGAGGAATAAAGAAGTGCACTCGGTTCATCAGGTGTGGCCTGTTTGATTTCTTCGCTTCTGGGTTTCGCATGCCTGCGTCTTACGCTCCAGTGGAAAAGCAGCTACACTGCATGCGCTCACGATGAAAAAACTACTTCTCTCGAAGGCGCAGGCGTCCTTCTATACATCTGCATGCATGCATGGACACAAATATATTTTTTCACATACATATATATATATATATATATATGAGAAGAGCGTGTCTGAGAGGAACGAATATATATATATATATATATATATATATATATATATATATATATATATATATATATATATATATATATAGTTGTTTTTGATGGGAGAGAAGAGAAGGTGAAGCGACGGAGGTGCTGGAGTCGCTGCAGGTTGGAGTTTCTACTTTTGAATAAGATACAGCGTTGCATGCTCCCCGCCGTTCTCGGCAGACGCGCGTCTCTCGCAAACGAGACGCAAGAAAGGTCTTTTTCCAGAAAAGCTGAGAATCTCTCTGCATGCAGTCAAGCATACATCTAAGAGACATATATACAGACATGTATATATAAAAGATATACTTGTCTATACTATATACATATAGCGAGAAATACATATATATATATATATATATATATATATCTATCTGTCTTGCAGTCCCATTGTTCTTCGTTTATAGAGAATGCAGAGTGTAGAGACGCATTAGATGTTGCAGGGCTTGAAGAAATTAAACCCATCGCATGCAGTGGAGATGACTGCACCAGGGATTTGCGGGTGAAACTTGATCTCCGAGATGTGCTGCTGTCCCATGTGCACGAACAGCAGCTGATCTGGAAAGTGTTTCTCTGCTGCCTCCAGACCGCCTGCATGCATAAAAGACGAGAAGAAGAAGAAGAACTCGGCTTTCTTCTGCAGCGGCCTCGAGAGTCCCCCAAGAAACATTCAAAAAACAGAACATCATCAACGCATCTCCCCACTTCTCCACGGTCCTTCTACGCCCACGCACCCCCAGCCACAGCAGCAGCAGCAGCAGAAGCAATAGCAGGAGGAGAAGCAGCAGCAGCAGAAGCAGCAGCATCAGCAACAGCAATAGCAGCAACAGCAATAGCAGCAACAGCAACAGCAGCAACAGCAATAGCAGCAACAGCAATAACAGCAACAGCAATAACAGCAACAGCAACAGCAGAGCAGCAGCAACAGCAGCAGCAGCAACAGCAATATTAGCAACGGCAGCAACAGCAGCAACAGCAACAAAAACAGCGCGAAGAGAGCGACTGCAGCAGCAAGAAGACACTCGGGAGAGCAGCAGTAGGGTCTGCGCGTTGTCCAGCAGCAGGAGGAACAGCAGCAAAGAAGTCATAGCAGCAGCTAGGTATAGACGAACTGCAACAGCAGCATCACAGGGGGCTTTGCAAAGAAGAAGGCATGTCGATCGAGAAGAGGAGAAAACGCCAAACTCTTCCCCCTCTTTCAACTAACAAACAAATGGAGAATGAAACAGGCAGCAGCGTCCACATGCATATACAGGGATTTTAACAGCAGAAATTGTATAGATCTATCTGTTCCTCTCGGTCTATCGAGACAACTCTCTCACTATGCCCTCTACCAAAGTTCTCTCTCCCCGTCTCAATCCCTCTCCCTCTCTCTATCACTATATCTCTGTTTGTCGGTCTGTCTATCCCTCTCCATCACTATCCCTCTGTCTCTATCTTCGTGTCTCTTTGTTTCTTTGCATGCAAATACATATCTATCTATCTATACATCTACCTATAGATCTACATATATATATATATATATATATCTATCTACATAAATGTATATATATATATATATCTATATCTATATATATATATATATATATATATATATCAATATATCTATATATATCTCTCTATTATATGTCTCTATATATATATCTATATATACATTTGCAGGTAGAAGATGCAGAAGTGGGATTTTTGTAAATAGACAGAGAAGAATGAGATATAGAGGAAGAAAGGAAGGATTTACATTTGCTGCTGCTGTTGTTGCTGAAGGGCATGTCGTCAGCTTCGACGGAGAGATCCCAGAAAGCGATAGTATCATCGAGAGCAGCAGATGCAAAGACAGCTTCATCTGTGGGGTGCCAGTCGAGGCTCTGTCAAATACAAAGAGACAAAAACAGCGTAAAGGTGAAAAAGAAGATGAGAGAAAGCAGCAGAAGCAGCAGCAGAAGAAAAGAACTTCAATGTCTTGATGAAGACCTCGCTGTTCACACGGCTTTCCCACAAGCTGCAAAGGTCATCTCACTACTGTGGGAGACGTCTCAGCAGAGACGAATACGTGATTGCAGCGGGAAACCCCACAATATATATATATATATATATATGTATATGTGTATAAATGTGTCTTGGGAGATCTGCGAGTCTGTTCGTATTGTGATGATGCAACTTGCAATTGAATGCGCTAGGGGTGCGTTCAAGAGAGAGAGACAGTCACAAGGGAGACGAGACACGTGCTGTGTCTCCGTGGACAAGGTGAAAGATCTGCTGCAGCAGCAGCAGCAGCAGCTCCTCACACACACTCAAAAGAACAACCCTCTCTCTCTCCCCACATCCATGAGCAGAGAGAGAGAGAAAGAGAGAGAGAAAGAGAGAAAGAAAGAGACGTGCATATGTGGAACTTATATATGTTTTTCTACATGTATATTTGTATGGGCTCTTGGTATGTCCACCTCTATGCATGCGCAAAAATCATATATATATATATATATATATAAGCAGCTGAATATTATATCATACGTATCCTTGAAGACTGATATACAGCGCATCGCAGCGCGTCTTTTTTATCGCAGAAGAAAAAGAAGAAGAAGAAGAAAGAACATACAGTGATAGGTTGTTTATGCCAGCGAAAGAGAGCCAGAGGTGTCTCCCCGTATCGCTGATCCCAGACCTTCACGCATCCCTCTTCATCTCCTGCAGAAGAATCACCAGCAGCAGCAGAAGCAGCAGCACAAGCAGCAACAGAAGCAGCAACAGCAGCAGACGCAGCAGCAGACGCAGCAGCAGACGCAGCAGCAACAGCAGCAGACGCAGCAGCAACAGCAGCAGTAGAATGAGTGGTGAACAGCTGCTAAATGTTGTGAGGAGACATGGAGAGTATTGGCTGAAGAGGCACCCCACTGAGGGGAGACAGAGACAGCAGTCCCACCAATCGCTCCACTATGCATGCCCCACACCCCACATTGCTGTCTCTCTGTGAACCTTCATCATCCCTCAGCAGCAGCAGCATCATCATCACCCGCAACCCTGTTACTATATATATTCAATACCTCCACAGAGGAATGCAGCAGAGATAGATACATAGACAGCCAGAAAAAGAAAGAAAAAAAAAGATGGATATATATTTATATATATATATATGTATATACATATGTGTGTATGCAATATATATATCTTACATAGACACATAATGCATACATATGTATATGTATATATATATATATATAGACGAAAATACGGTGTAGATATCCACATGTTTTTCAAAGCAACTTCAACAGCAGGCCATTTTTTCAGAAGAGATGTTGAGTGATCCAGAGACCGACTGCTTGCTTTGAATGGAGGTGCATGCAGCTGAAAGAAAGAGAAGAAGTGCAGCACCAGAGAGCAGCAAATCGCCGTGCAGCGGAGACCATCGCAGCGCGTTGACATCGCAGGGATGCGCATGCAGCAGCAGCAACGCAGGATGACCTCCGATGTCCTCTCTCTGCAGTCGTAGACTCTGCAAATAAAGAGAAAGTGCAATACAACAAACTTCTTCTTCTTCTACTTCAGGACAAAAAAGGCATGTCTTCTGCGACATAGAGAAAAGGAATAGACCTCTCTTGATGTATATATATGAATATATAAAAAATAGAGAGAGAGAGAGGGAGAGAGTAGCAGGAGGCAGAGAGCGAAAGAGACTGCTGCAGGGGGCAAGATGCAGAAGATATCGAAAGAGAATAAAGAAGAAGAGGCATTGCATTTAATGCTCACGGCCATATTTCCAGATACACTGGGATGAAGATACAAACGCGAGGCACATATACTGCTACATAACAGCGATACAGAGCTTCCTTTCGACAAATACATACACATATATATATATATATATACGGACAGAGAGGGAAAGAGAGTTTATACGACCAGCTATAATATATATATATATGTAGAGAGAGAGAGAGAGAAAGAAAGAGACAGTGAAAGAGAGATTCAGAGAGAGAGAGAGAGAGAGCTATGGAAATAATATATTTGAAGACATGTTGCTGCAGGTGAATGATGCACAAAGAGGGGCAGCAACTCTGACCGAATACTCCCATCATTCGATGCCGTTGCGAATACATCGCCTGCACCATCTCCCGCTAATTTCCATTGCACTTCTTCCACTGTTGCTCCTTTACTGACTCCCAAAAACCGCAATTCACTACTGCTGCTGCTGTTGCTGTTGCTGCTGTTGATGTTGCTGCTGTTGCTGTTGCTGCTGTTGCTACTGTTGCTGTTGCTGCTGTTGCTGTTGCTGCTGTTGCTGCTGTTGCTGTTGCTGCTGTTGCTGTTGCTGCTGTTGCTACTGTTGCTGTTGCTGCTGTTGCTGTTGCTGCTGTTGCTACTGTTGCTGTTGCTGTTGCTGCTGCTGTTGCTGCTGTTGGTTGTTTGTTTCTGTTTTCTGCTGCTGCTGCTGTTGCTGCTGTTGCTGGAGGCTGCTTCAGCAATGCATGCAACAGACCAGCCAGCTTCGACGG
>CATKUM010000525.1:0-26856 GCA_949786405.1 Onychomys arenicola
GACGAAGGTGCTGCGCTGCTTCTTATATGAAGACATCCTTTTGTTCGAAAGAAAAGAGGAAAGAAACAAACCGGCTTGATATCCAAGTGCGCAATGCGCTTGTCATGACAAGTGCGAATCGCCCAGCAAATTTGAAACAGTTGTCTGAACAGCAACAGCAGCAACAGCAGCAGCAACAGCAGCAGCAACAGCAGCAGCAACAGCAGCAGCAACAGCAGCAGCAACAGCAGCAGCAGCAGCAACAGCAGCAGCAACAGCAGCAGCAACGACAGCAGCAGCAGCGACAGCAGCAACAGCAACACCAGCAGCAGCAACAGCAGCAGAGAGAAAAGCAAGAATGTTTCCATATGTTCAAAGAAGGGGATTTCTTCTTTTAACATCTTCTTTACACGGTCTTCTTGGCTGTGTGTGGTGAGGCAGAAGACTCATACTCAAACCTCCAGTACTACGTGAGAGATGCATGCAACAGTGAGACCCGTGCTGCACCTATTAAATCGCTGTTCAAACGAGAATCAAAGATAGACACACCTTCATCATCATCATCATCATCCTGTTTCTGTCTAAAAACGTGTTGAGTCATCACGCACTTTCCACCTCAACCTCACCACAGAGAGAGACGTTTCGAATTGCATCGGCCTCCAGTAGATGCATCTATCCTATACAAAGATCTCCCATGAGAAAGTGCAGATCTTCTTCGAAACGCGTCAAGCAACAACCCCACATCTCTCTCTCTCCCTCTCCCTCTTTGCAACAAGAAATCCTAACTTCTCTCTACACAGCGAAGAGTCCCTCAGTATCTCCCGTCCCTATCCTTTTGCACGCATATATATATACATATATATGTATATATATGAACATGACTTCAGGATGTATGTTGATGTCCGAATCCTTCTCTTTTTGACTTTCGTGTCTCTGATGTGAGGTAGAGTTCAGGGAAGGAGTACGTCTGGAAAAAAGTTCGCGACTTCGAAAGCGAAGTGTTTCTCATTTCTCAGTTTAATATCAGAGACAGCGCAGCGAGACAGCAGCAAGAACCTCCCCACACGACAGGCTGCAAAACGGGTTCTCCAAAACAGAGAGATGCTTTCTCTGCAGGAGAAGGAAAAGGAATGCAGCAACGTCTAATTGTTTGCGTTCGTTGTTTTCCCAATGTGACCTCTCTTTCTTTTCTCTCTTTCTTTCTTTTTCTTTCTTTCTCTTTCTTTCTTTCTTTCTCTTTCTTTCTTTCTTTCTCTTTCTTTCTATCTTTCTCTTTCTTTCTATCTTTCTCTTTCTTTCTTTCCTTCTCTTTCTTTCTTTCCTTCTCTCATTCTTTCTTTCTCTTTCTTTCTTTCTTTCTCTTTTTTTTCTCTTGTTTGTTTTTGCGATACTTCTTCACAAACCTGGCGACAGTTTTTCGTCGAAGCCTGCAGCAGTTTTGTCAAGAAGAGCGAAGAGATCGCCTCGAAGACAATATTCCATGACGAGGAAAATAGCGCTGGGAGTTTGAAACCAGGTGTACATACAGCAGATATGAGGGTGTTTCAGGTGGGCCTGCAATTCAATTTCCTTCTTCAGCAAACCCTCGTTCCTCCGCGAATCAAATGGGCCTTGGTAATGCACTTCAAGACGCAAACAAAACCGCTGCGACGTTCCGCCCCACAAAGACGCACCCATGCGCTCCGTCTCCGAGAAAATTCCCCACATCAAAGTCTCGCAAGGAAAACCGCAATGCGTGAAGTCCGCAGCCGAGAGAAAGGTCGCTCTGCACTGCGTATATTGAAGAAGATGTGTTATTTCCACTCGCACGTGGAAGGAGAGAAAAAGCCGTTGCAGGAGATGTAGAAGAAGCTGCAGCAGCAGCAGCAGAACCTCCTCCTCCTCTTGCAGCAGCAGCAGCAGAAGCAGAATCTCCTCCTCTTTCTCTTCCTCCTCTTTCTCCTGCCCCTCCTGCAGCAGAAGAAGAGGCAGCAGCAAGCGAGGCGGGATTCCAGAAGAAAAAGGAGGTGTTGTGGGACACAGAAAAGAGGATTCGTAGGGGCAGGAGAAGAATCAAATGATGTTGCTGCTGCTGCTGCTGTGACAACTGCTGCCAGGAGTCTGCTGCCTCGCTCTGCTCGCTTCAACGCTGTCACAGAAGCAGAAGGACAAGTTGTCGCAGCAGCAGCAGCAGCGCAGCACGTAGGAGGAGCAGCAGCAGCAGCAGCACCAGCGTATGTTGCAGCAAAACGAGGAACTAAACCCCTCCCAGCAGCCCCCACAGCCCTGAGAAGAAGAAAAAGCACAAGAAGACGCAAAAGAAGAAGAAGAAGAAGAAGGAATAGAAGAAGCTGGATTGTCTGGTGAAAACTTCGAATCCTCCTTTTCTTCTGCATGGAGATCCACCGCTGCTGAAACACCAACATCCAGAGTAGAAGGTGCTGCGGAGATCGTATGTGGACAGGCACTCGCAGTCTTCTTCTTCCTTGCTGCTGCTGAGCAGCTGCTGCTGTTCCTTCTCCTCCTCCTGGTTCATTAAATCGAGTTGCTTCTGTAACAAGTCTCTTCAAGCCCGCGTCCTCCTCTTCCTCCCTCTCTTCCTCCTGTCCTTCCTTCCTTATACCCTCTGCTGCTGCTGCTGCTTGTCCTCCTGCTGCTGCTTGTCCTCCTGCTGCTGTTGTCACTAGCACTGCTGCAGCAGCAGACCCAGCAGGTATGCCTGGTTCGTCCTTCTGCTGCTGCTGCAGAACTGACAGAGGGTTTCACACCGCGTGTCTCCCCTGCTGTTGCTGCTGCTGGATGCACTTCTGCTGCTGGGATATTTTTGCCTCCTGCAGCTGCTGCACTCACTTCTTCTTCTTCCGTTCCTCCTCGTTGTTGTCCTGGTGCTGTTTCTGCTGTTGCAGCGTCACTGCGACGAGCAGCAGCACCAACAGCAGCAGAGGGCGCAGAAGAAGAAGAAGAAGACATGGGATCGGTGCTGCTGGGGGCTTCTGCTGCTGCTGCTGCAGCGAAGAAAGAGGCAGAAGGCATCGCAGCAGGCGCTGAAGGAGATCTTGCAGCAGCAGCAGCAGAAGGGGCAGTTGCAGTGGTCGAAGTTGAAGGAGAAGAGGGGAAAGCACCAGCAGCAGCAGCAGCAACAGCAGCAGCAAGAAGACAGTCCGAAGCCTGCACGACCTGCTGTTGCTGCTGCTCACACTCCCCTGCTCGAAGAAGATATAAATTGCCTGTTTTGCCTGCTGAGAAAGTCGCAGAGGCAGCAGCAGCAGC
Organism: Onychomys arenicola; assembly: GCA_949786405.1. NCBI lineage: Eukaryota > Metazoa > Chordata > Mammalia > Rodentia > Cricetidae > Onychomys > Onychomys arenicola. The sequence continues at coordinate 3,229 of CATKUM010000525.1, forward strand.
AGCAACAATCATTTTGCTTCGCAATGACGTCACAATCCAGCACCACTGCTGCTGCTGCTAGCCTAACTGCTGCTCTTGCTGCTCTTGATGTTGTTGCTCGTATATCTGCTGCTGCTGCTGTCGATTCTACTGCTGCTGCTGCTCTACTACGAGAGAGGAAGCTTCCTAAAAAAAATCGAGTGGGTTGACGTGACTGCTATGTGCTTGCACTCTCTGCTAGTCCAAGTGACACTGCAGCAGAAGTGAAGTGCACCAGCAGCAGCGAAACGTCTGGTCGAAGACTCGCAGCACCAGATGCTGCTGGAAAGCAGCAGTAGGCATGCGGTTGCATCCAGAGAAATGGAATTTCACCTCTTCAGATCGCAAGCACCGGCCGCGTCTGCAGCAGGAACCCCTGTACTGCAGCAGCAATAGCAGCAGCAGCAATAGTAGGAGCAGCAATAGCAGCAGCAGCAATAGTAGGAGCAGCAACAGTAGGAGCAGCAATAGTAGGAGCAGCAATAGTAAGAGCAGCAATAGCAGGAGCAGCAGCAGCAGTAGCAGCAGGAGGAGCAGCAGTATCACAGTAGCAGCAACAGCAGTAACAGCAGCAGCAGCAGCAGTGACGGTGACAGCAGTGACAGCAGCAAGGGAAATGCGTCAAAGTGCGGTTGCTGGGGCAGATGCTGCAGTGACAGCAGCAGGTGTGGAGGAAGTCGCGAACGAAACAGAAAAAGGAGATATTTGCTGGCGATGCGAAGCAGGCAAGTTGCTGCAGCAGCGGAGGAGATGCAACATGAAAGCCAACGGAGGGAAAAGAAAGAAAAAATGACGAGAGAAAGTGGACAGCGGGAGAAATGAGCAATACAAAATTGTGGTAGAGGTGTGTTTCGGGTGTATATACACTGGGAAAAAAGTCGGGTGATCGAGACGGACACTCAAAAGTCCTGGTGTAGATACACCCAAAGGAACTTGGGTGGTGCAAGTTCACTCAAAGGTATTGGTAATGATAATGGTCCACCGAAGAAACTTAGGTGGTGTCTACGTCCTCCGGGAGAAACGTGGTGGGTGGGGTGTACGTACACCGGAAGAGACGTGGTGGTTGGGGTGTACGTACACCGGAAGAAACGTGGCTGGACTGTAGAGCCACGGGAGAAAAAGCTAACGCTTCTGTCCCGGGAAAGACGCACTAGCGGAAAAAGATGAAGACACACGTAAAAACTCCAGAAGCTGCACGACAGCAGCAGAACAGCAGGTGCAGCCGCGGAAGACAGCAGCACTGCGAAGAAGAGGAGAGAACAAAGAGACAAAGGATATCGACAGGCCAGTCATCGCATTTCCTTCCTCCAAAGAACAGATTCGCATGCGAAAACTCCGGGAAAAAGTCAAATGCAACAAACGACAGCATATCAACAGCCAATGTGTTGCACTAGCAAGAGACAGAAGCAGGAGGAACAGCAGCAGCAGCAGCAGGAACGTCAACAGCTGCTGTTGTCCACATCTCTTCAACCTCTCCCTGCTGCTGCTGCTGCAGACAAGGAGGGCGCACAAGACACAGCAGCAACAGCAGCAGAAGCAGCAGCAGCAGCAGAAGCAGTAGCAGCAGCATAAGCAGAAGCAGCAGCAGCAGCAGCAGCAATAGCCGTGACAGTAACAGCAGTAGCTACAGCAGCAGCAGCAGCAGCGGTAACAGCAGTCGCGGCAGCGCTTGCAGGACACAGCGCATCAGGAGGACCCGCGTTGAACCGTGCTGCTGTTGTTAGCTGTCACAACAGCAGAAAAACAGAAGAAAAAGTGATACAGGCTGGGTGATGTGCAGCTGCTGTTGGTCTTCTCCAGAAAGCAGAAGAAACCTACAGTTTGAACACCACCACCACCACCACCACTGCAGCAGCAGCAGCAGCAAGACCAGCAGCAGCAAGATCTGCTGCAGCAGCAAGACCACCAGCAGCAAGCCCAGCAGCAGCAAGCCAGCAACAGCAAGCCCAGCAGCAGCACGACACAGCGTCAGTTGCTGCTGCTGTCTCGCCTGGAGGGCACACCTAGGGAAAAGAAAAGTGCAGCGGGGCCTCCTACGAGGCAGCTGCTTCCTCGACTAAAATTTATGTGCCAATGAGCAGCTGCAGCAGCGGCAGCAGCAGTAGCACAACGACTGCAGCAGGAACAGCTCCAGCAGCAGCAGCAGCAGCAACAGCGCCAGCAGCGCGAAGGGCGGATGGACCACACACTGCTGCTGCTGTAGACTCTTCCGTGCGTTGACGTTGGCCTTCTTCACACTTCACAGCAGCAGCAGCATTTGAAGAAATATCTCTTGCAGAGGTGGTGTAAAAAGCGTATGCAGGGACAACAGCAACAGCCAGAGCAGCAAGACCAGCAGCAGCAAGTCCCAGCGAAATAGACGAGCAGCACGCGGTTACGGAGACGCAGCAGCAACAGCGGTAGGCGAGTTCAAAGAAGAACGAAAGCAGAAGGAGCAGCAATTGAAACAGCAGCAACATCAAGAACAGCAGCAACATCACGAACAGCAGCAACACCAAGAACAGCAGCAACTTCACGAACAGCACCAACATCAAGGACAGCAGAAACATCAAGAACAGCAGCAACATCACGACAGCAGCAGGAGCAACAAATGCAGCAACAAGGCAGAAGAGAAAGCTGCAACACAACCCGTCCTGGGACACTAGCCCAAAGGTTCTTCTCTGCTTTGGTGATGACACCAGGTACACGTCTTTTCCTCCTGCTGCTGCTGCTGGTATGAATGTTGCTGCGATTGCTCTTGCTGCTGCTGCTGCTGCTTGGTGTTGTGAATACACCCCTGCTGCTGTAGGTCGTCTTCTTCTGACATCTCTGCCCGCCGAGACAGGAGACCCGGCAGCAGCAGCAGCAGCACAAGGACAGCAACAGCAGCAGCAAAGACGGACCTGTATCACTTCTGCTGCAGCAGCTGCTGCAGTAAAACAGCGACAGCAGCAACTTCGTCACGTAAAGACAAAGATAGCAGCACTTGCTGAGCTGCAACATGGAGACAGCGCTTGCTGCTGCTGCTGCTGCAGGCTCCGATACCTTCTCTGGAGAAGCACTAGCAACAGCACATTCCTCTTTGCTGTCACTCCTCGCAGCTCCTCTTGCAATTTAGCTTTAATGCTGCTGCTGCTGCTGATGCCCTGCTGCAGTTGCTGCTTCGCTACTGCTGCTGCTGCTGCATGTCCTGTTTGCTCGAATTTTTCCAAAGTGCTGCAGCAACTCGACTCGAACCGCCTATAGCATCACCACAGCAGCAGCAGCAGCAACAGGACAGGCCTGTCGCTGCAGCAAAAACGCCAAGACCGTCAGCAGCACCAGCAGCACATACATATGTATCTCTATTGATTCGTATCTGTATATATATCTTCTCTCTCTCTCTTTCTCTATATGTCGGTATCTCTATGCATGTCTAGCGCGAGATATACATATGAAGGTGGATGGATAAGTGTGGGGAAGCGACTGTGTGCTGGAAGAAGAACTGCTGAAGAAGACGCGCTGTGGGGAAAGCAGCAACAGCAGCAGCAGCAGGAGAAATGAGCTGAAAGAGCAGCAGGAAGATGGAAGAAGGGGAGGAAGAAGAAGAGTGCACAGAGGGGCAGCAGCAACCCCACATAGCGACTCCTGAAGATGATGTGGAGGGCGATGCAGAGTTGTTGCTGCAGCAGCAACAGCAACGAGATGTTAAAGTAGAAGAGAAGCAGCAACAGCAGCAGGAGACGAAACAGCAGCAGCAGCAGCACCAACGGATCGTGAAGCTGTCCTCGATGCAGCAGCAGCAGCAGTGTTTCGAGCAGCAGCAGGAAGAGCAGCAGCAGCATGAAGAAGAAGAAGAAGAAGGGCAGCGCTGCTGGGAGGGGAACCTGCAGAATCCAGAACATGCATTAGCAGCAGTCCTCGAGCAGCTGCAGCAAGCAGAAGCGAATGAAGCACAGCTGCTGCAGCAGAAGGAAGCAGCAGAAGCAGCACTCGCAGAGCTACTGCAGAGACTGCAGCACAGCAACAGAGACAGCAGCTGCTGCAGCTCCTCTTTTGAACAGCAGCAGGAGCAGCAGCTGCGGGTGGGCTCTCGCACTCTGCTGCAGGATGATATTGTCATCAACCAGGAAGCACTGCTGCTGCAGCAGCAGCAGCAGGGAGCGCCCCAGCAGAGTCGGTTTCTGCAGCAGCAACAACCTTTTTTGACGGAGGAGCTGCAGCAGCAGGAGCAGCAGAACATGCAGCAACAGCAGCAGCAACGGGCCAATGGGCTGCTGCAGCAGAGTTGCTACCACCTCAAAGAGGCACTCCTGCAGCAGCAGAACACATGTGACGAGGAAGATGAAGAGCAGCAGCAACTCGAAGACATCATCTTGCGCCTACAGATAGAGCAGCAGCTGCAGCAGCAAGAACATCAGCAGCTGCTGCAGCAGAAGGAAACTCTTCAGCAACAGAATGAGCAACTGCAGCAGCAACAGCTGAGCATCGTATCCGCATTACAACGAGAGAGACAGCAGCTCGATGAAACCAAACAGCAGCTGCAGCACGCCAAAAAGACGCTACAACAGCAGACGCAACAGTCCACCGCAGCACTGCACGAGGCAATACAGTCGCAGCAGCAGCTGCTGCAGCAGCAAGCGCAGGAGAAGCAGCAGCTGCAGCAGCAACTGGAGGTTCAGCAGCAGCATATCGAACTGCTGCGAGAAGAGAAGCAGCAGATGCAGCAGCAGGAGGCGCAGGAGAAGCAGGAGCTGCAGCAGCAGCTGGAGATTCAGCAGCAGCAGATGCAGCAGTGTATCGAACAGCTGCGAAAAGAGAAGCAGCAGATGCAGCAGCAGGAGGCACAGGAGAAGCAGGAGCTGCAGCAGCAGCTGGAGATTCAGCAGCAGCAGATCGAGCTGCTGCGAGAAGAGAAGCAGCAGATGCAGCAGCAGGAGGCGCAGGAGAAGCAGCAGCTGCAGCAGCAGCTGGAGGTTCAGCAGCAGCAGATGCAGCAGCGTATCGAACTGCTGCGAGGAGAGAAGCAGCAGATGCAGCAGCAGCAGGCGCAGGAGAAGCAGCAGCTGCAGGAGCAGATGCAGATTCAGCAGCAGCAGATGCAGCAGCGTATCGAACAGCTGCGAAAAGAGAAGCAGCAGGTGCAGCAGCAGGATGCACAGGAGAAGCAGCAGCTGCAGCAGCAGCTGGAGAGTCAGCAGCAGCAGATCGAACTGCTGCGAGAAGAGAAGCAGCAGATGCAGCAGCAGGAGGCACAGGAGAAGCAGCAGCTGCAGCAGCAGCTGGAGATTCAGCAGCAGCAGATCGAGCTGCTGCGAGAAGAGAAGCAGCAGGTGCAGCAGCAGGATGCACAGGAGAAGCAGGAGCTGCAGCAGCAGATGCAGATTCAGCAGCAGCGTATCGAACAGCTGCGAGGAGAGAAGCAGCAGATGCAGCAGCAGGAGGCGCAGGAGAAGCAGCAGCTGCAGCAGCAGCTGGAGGTTCAGCAGCAGCAGATGCAGCAGCGTATCGAACTGCTGCGAGGAGAGAAGCAGCAGATGCAGCAGCAGCAGGCGCAGGAGAAGCAGCAAGCTGCAGCAGCAGCTGGAGGTTCAGCAGCAGCAGATGAAGCAGCAGGAGCTCAAGCAGCAGCGCGTGCAGCAGCAAATCAAGCAGCTGCGGGAGGAGAAGCAGCAGATGCAGCAGCAGGAGGCGCAGGAAACGCAGCAGTTACTGCAGGAGCTGGAGATTCAGCAGCAGCAGATGAAGCAGCAGGAGCTCCAGCAGCAGCGCATGCAGCAGCAAATCAAGCAGCTGCGGGAAGAGAAGCAGCAGATGCAGCAGCAGGAGGAGCAGGAGAAGCAGCAGCTAGTGCAGCAGCTGGAGATTCGGCAGGAGCAGATGAAGCAGCAGGAGCTCCAACACCAGCAGATGCAGCAGCAGATCGAACTGCTGCGGAAAGAGAGGCAGCAGATGCAGCAGCAGGAGGCGCAGGAGAAGCAGCAGCTGCAGCAGCAGCTGGAGATTCAGCAGCAGCAGATGCAGCAGCATATCGAGCTGCTGCGAGAAGAGAAGCAGCAGGTGCAGCAGCAGGATGCACAGGAGAAGCAGCAGTTGCAGCACCAGCTGGAGATTCAGCAGCAGCAGATCGAACAGCTGCGAGAAGAGATGCAGCAGGTGCAGCAACAGGAGGCGCAGGAGAGGCAGCAGCTGCAGCAGCAGCTGGAGGTTCAGCAGCAGCAGATGCAGCAGCGTATCGAACAGCTGCGAGGAGAGAAGCAGCAGATGCAGCAGCAGGAGGCGCAGGAGAAGCAGGAGCTGCAGCAGCAGCAGATGCAGATTCAGCAGCAGCAGATGCAGCAGCAGGAGCTCAAGCAGCAGCGCGTGCAGCAGCAAATCAAGCAGCTGCGGGAGGAGAAGCAGCAGATGCAGCAGCAGGATGAGCAGGAGAAGCAGCAGCTAGTGCAGCAGCTGGAGATTCGGCAGGAGCAGATGAAGCAGCAGGAGCTCCAACGGCAGCAGATGCAGCAGCAGATCGAGCAGCTGCGACAAGAGAAGCAGCAGATGCAGCAGCAGGATGAGCAGGAGAAGCAGCAGCTAGTGCAGCAGCTGGTGATTCGGCAGGAGCAGATGAAGCAGCAGGAGCTCCAACAGCAGCAGATGCAGCAGCAGATCGAGCAGCTGCGACAAGAGAAGCAGCAGATGCAGCAGCAGGATGAGCAGGAGAAGCAGCAGCTAGTGCAGCAGCTGGAGATTCGGCAGGAGCAGATGAAGCAGCAGGAGCTCCAACAGCAGCAGATGCAGCAGCAGATCGAGCAGCTGCGACAAGAGAAGCAGCAGATGCAGCAGCAGGATGAGCAGGAGAAGCAGCAGCTAGTGCAGCAGCTGGAGATTCGGCAGGAGCAGATGAAGCAGCAGGAGCTCCAACAGCAGCAGATGCAGCAGCAGATCGAGCAGCTGCGACAAGAGAAGCAGCAGATGCAGCAGCAGGATGAGCAGGAGAAGCAGCAGCTAGTGCAGCAGCTGGAGATTCGGCAGGAGCAGATGAAGCAGCAGGAGCTCCAACAGCAGCAGATGCAGCAGCAGATCGAGCAGCTGCGACAAGAGAAGCAGCAGATGCAGCAGCAGGATGAGCAGGAGAAGCAGCAGCTAGTGCAGCAGCTGGAGATTCGGCAGGAGCAGATGAAGCAGCAGGAGCTCAACAGCAGCAGATGCAGCAGCAGATCGAGCAGCTGCGACAAGAGAAGCAGCAGATGCAGCAGCAGGATGAGCAGGAGAAGCAGCAGCTAGTGCAGCAGCTGGAGATTCGGCAGGAGCAGATGAAGCAGCAGGAGCTCCAACAGCAGCAGATGCAGCAGCAGATCGAGCAGCTGCGACAAGAGAAGCAGCAGATGCAGCAGCAGATGAAGCAGCAAGAGCTCCAGCAGCAGGGCATGCAGCAGCAGATCGAACAGGTGCGAAAAGAGAAGCAGCATGTGGAGCAGCAGGAGGCGCAAGAGAAGCAGCAGCTGCAGCAGCAGCTGGAAATTCAGGATCAGGAGATTGAACGGCTGCGGGAAGAGAAGCAGCAGGTGCAGCAGCAGGTGCAGCAGCAGGAGGCGCAGGCAAAGCAGCAGCTACTGCAGAAGCTGGAGCTCCAGCAGCAACAAATGAAGGAGCAGGAGCTTCAGCAGCAGCAGATGGAGCAGCATATCGAACAGCTGCGGAACGAGAGGCTCCAACATGTGCAGCAGGAAGTCCGGGTGCAGCAGCAGCAGAAACAGTTCGGTGCGAAACGATCGCGAAGCACAGGAGCAGAGGCAGCTGCTGCAGCAGACGAAACTGGAGGTGCTGCAGCAAGAAGCAGGCACGCAGCAGTGCCAAGAGCGAGGGCAGCAGGAGCAAGAAGAAGTTGAAAAGCAACAAGGACGCCTGGAACAGCAGAAGCAACAGATGCAGCAGCAGGCGGAGAAGCTGCAGGAGCAGCAAAATGAAATGCTGCAGCAGCAACAAATGTGGGCAACAGCAACAAGGAAGGCGAAAGCAGCAGCAGCAGATGGAGCTGCAGCAGCAGCGAGGTGAGCTAGAGCAGCAGCGGATCAAGCTAGAGCAGCAGCAATCACGTCTGCAGAAGCAGCAAGCAGATTTGCAGAAGCAGCAATCATATCTGCAGCAGCAGCAGCACCAGCAAACGGTGCTTCAGAGGCAACCCGAGCAGGAGGCCAGTACAACGAGGGGCAGAAAAACAGCAACACAGCTGGAGAGGGGGCTGCTGCTGCAGCAAAGAGAAGAACCACAGCAGCAGACGTGGACAGAAGAGCAGCAGGTTTATGACATGCTCAAGCTTGCTGTCGAGCGACGAAGCTCTGCTACTGCTGCTGCAGAAGAGATTGCCTTGGCTAAAGCAGCAGCAGCAGTCATTCGAACAACAGAAAAGGCAGGAGGAGAAGAGACTACGAAAGAGAGCTGCTGCAGCAGTGCGGTGGGAGGCTCGCCCTCAAGAGAGCAAGCAGCAGCAGCAGTCACCAATAGCAGCAGAACACAGTTCTTCTGTATTGCTGATAGCGAAAGCATCGGGGATTGGATGTCTCCAGGCGTTCTTGCGTCTCCCTCCGCAAACACTTCTATTGCTGCTGCTGTTGCTAGCTTCCCGGCTTCAAAACTGGAGCCTGGGGCTGCAGCTTCTTCCTTCCCTGCTGCTGCTGTCTCTGCTTCGACTGCTACCGCTGCTGCTGCATCAATCCCTCACACAACTGCTGCTGCTGCTGCTCCAGCAGTTCCTTCGGCTACTGCTACTGCTGCTGCTGCTCAAAGAGAAGCAAACAGCGGATTCTGTACCCCCACGGCAGCTGCTGCTCGAGATGATGCTGCTGCTGCTGTTGTTGGTGTCGCTGCTACAGCAGCTGCTGCTGATGGAAGGCAGTTCTTTGGGCAGGCAGCAGAAAAGGAAAGTGGTGCTGCTTTTGATTTTTGCGCTTCTCTTGTAGAGCAGCTGCAGGAGAAGGAAGCAAAGATTGTGCTGTTAGAAGCTGAGCTGACGGCGAGTCGCTGCTGCTCTGCAGAGCTGCGTGAACGTCTGGAGGAAGCAGAACTGCTGCTGCAGCAGGCGTTGTTGCAGCAACAGCAGCATGACGCTGCTGCAGCAGGGTCCCAAGCAGCAACTGCAGCAGTCTCAAGGTCCACAACAACAGCAGCTGTCTCCAGTTGCTGCTGCTGCTTCTGCGAGGAAGAAGCAGCAGGTCGCAGCTTTTGTCATGCGCGTCACCTGGAGCAGCAGCAGCAGCAAGCAAGCAAGACGCAGCAGCAGCAGCAGCAAGAGGAAGATGAAGAAGAAGGACAGCAGCCTGCAGAAGAAGGCCGAGAAGAAGGAGACACAAAAAAAGGAGAAGGAGAGGAGCAGCAGCAACGGATGCAGCTGCAGCGGATGAAGACGCTCCTTTTTCTATTGCAACAGCAGCAGCAAAAGCAACGGCTCCCGCCTTCCTTGCCCGTACTGTTAGAGCAGCACCCAGGAGCACAGAAACACTCTTCTTTCTTGGAGCAGCAGCAAGGAGTCAGTGCTTCGTTTGCCTCTTTCTGATCACCCGAAGAGAAGAAAAATTTCTCCTGCTACTGACGTGCTGCTGCTTTTATCAAAATTGCTGCTGTCAACTACGGCGAGCGCTACTGCTCTCTGTTCCTCTTCTCTGCTGTTTCCGTCTCCGCTTTCTTCTCTCTCTCCTCGACTTCTGTTGCTGGTGCTCCTGCTGCTGCTCCTCCTCCTCCTGATGCTGCTCCCGCTGCTGCTGCTGCTATTGCAGTTCCAACTGCTGATGCTGCTATTGCTCCTGCTGCTGCTGCTATTGCTCCTGCTGCTGCTGCTATTGCTCCTGCTGCTGCTGCTGCTCCTGCTACTGCGTCTTGTGCTGCTTTTGCCTTGTCTGCTGTTGCGTTCTTCCAGTTGCTGCAGTTGACTTCTCTGCTGCTCTTTGTTGAACTCTCTCCATTCTGCTGTTGTTGAATCTCTGTCTGTAGCCGCGTCTCCCTCACTGTCGCTGCTCTGCTGCCGCTGGAAGTTACTGCTTCCGCGCTCCTTTTTCCGCAGTCGCTGTTATTTATGCTGCAGCCCCGTCTGCTGCTGCTGCTGCTGCGGCCTCTTCTGCTGCTGCTGCGGCCTCTTCTGCTGCTGCTGCGGCCCCTTCTGCCTCTGTCTCTTCTGTGATTCCTGCTGCTGACTTTGCATCATCTGTTGCTGTTTCCGCCTCTTCTCCATTGCTGCCTGTTCCTCTATTCCTGTTGCTGCTGCTGCTGCCTCATGCGCTGCTACTGCTACTGCTTCATCAATAGCTGACGCTGCTGCTGCTGGGCGGTCTGCTGTTGCTGCTAGTGCTGCGTCTTCTGCTGCTGCCCTGTCTGCTGTTGCTGCTGCTGCTCTTGCTTCTGTTGCTCCTGCTCCTGCTCCACCTTCTGTTGCTGTTGCTGTTGTCGCTTCAGTTTCTGCTGCTGCTGCTGCAGTCTCTTGGGAGAATGTTTTGCTGCTGTGTTTCTGCAGTTCTGGCTTTCGCTTGTGACGGAGACCGCAGCGACATTGCTGCAGAGGGAAGGAATGTCTTCGGAGAAGAAGCACCTCCTGTTTCTTGCTGCTGCTGCTGCTGCGCTCCAGCCGAGGCTTCTGCATGATTCTGCTGCTGCAGCTGCTGCTGCTGCACCCTCTTCTTTCTGTATTTCCCTTCCAACTGGCTGCTGTGAATATCGGGCTCTGGCTGTCGATCTTCCCACCGTTTCTCCTTCGTCTGCTGCTGCCTCTTCTTCTTCTCGGACTCCAACCACCTTTGCTGTTCTACCTTATATGCATCCTGCTGCTCCTCCTACTGCTGCTACACTTCCTGCTGCGTCTGCTGCTGCTGTTCCTCTAACCGCCTCTACAGTTCCTGCTGATGCCTTTCCTGCTGCTGCTGCTTCTTCTGCTATTGCGCCTGCTGCTGCTGCTGCTCCTGCTACTGCTGCTTCTTCTTCTGCTGTTGCTCCTGCTGCTGCTAATGCTCCTGCTGCTACTTCTTCTGCTGTTGCTCCTGCTGCTGCTGCTGCTACTGCTCCTGCTCCTGCTGCTCTTGCTGCTGCTGGGATAGGACTTCCCTCTAGTAGTGACAGCAGCAGCAGTTCTCTTCCGCCTACTGCTGCATGTGCTGCTGCTGCTGCTGCGAGTGCTCGTGCTGCTGCTGCGCGGTGTGGGGTGGAAGGGAGTTGCTGCTTTTCACTTCACTTGAGCAGCAGCAGCAGCAGCTGCTGCTGCTCTCGCGTGTCTGTCTCCACGTATGGGCAGCTGCCTGCTGCAGCAACAGCAAACCATCTCACTGTTCTTCGCAACAGCAGCAGCAGCAGCAGTAATGCTTCTTTGCAGGCCCCTTCTGCTGCTGCTGCTGCCTCTTGCACGCAACCCTCTGGCTTTCTTCGATTGCGGGCAGCTCCCCTTGCTGCTGCTGCAGCAGCGGAACGTCTGCGCTCCTCTTCTTCTTCGCAGCAGGAGCAGCAACACTGCAGCTTTCCTCTACGACTCAGGGAGAATACACTATCACAAGTAGCAGAAGCATTAGCAGCAACAGCAGCAACAGCAACAGCAGAAACAGGAACAGCAGAAACAGGAACAGCAGAAACAGGAACAGCAAAAACAGGAACAGCAGAGACAGGAACAGCAGAAACAGGAACAGCAGAAACAGGAACAGCAAAAACAGGAACAGCAAAAACAGGAACAGCAGAGACAGGAACAGCAGCAGTAGCAACAGCAGCAGGAGGGAAGAGAGCAGCACCAGCAATAAGAGCGCAGTGTCCAAGCGCAACAATGTTGCAGCAACAGTATTCACTTCTACTTTTGCAGGAGCAGCAGCTTCGGCATAGCGGGAACGGGCAGCAAGACGATTCCTGCAGCGCTGCGTTGAAGAAGCAGCAGCGGGAGGTTTCGACTGCTGCAGGTGATGAGAGCGAGCTGCAGCAGCAGGAGTTCAGCGAGGTTCAGAGCCAGACCCAGCAGCAATTGTTGTCTGTTCCTGTGCTGCAGCAGCAGCAGCAGAAGCTGCCTGCCGGAGATGAGCTTCAGCTGTCTCCGGCTTTCATTGGAATGCTTGTCGTTGAAGAGACTCACAACAGCAGCAGCAGCTGCTGCTGCAGCAGCGCTGGCAACGCAACAGCAGCAGCGCTCGCGCTAGTGCCTGCTGCTGCACCCGCAGTAGCAACAGCTGCAGCGAGAGAAGAAAGAGAACAGACAAGAAGAGACAGAGCAGAAGCAGACTCGATAGCTTTCTGCATGCGTTCGCTTCCGCTAAAGCTGCAGCAGCAGCAGCATGGACGAGAGCCAGACGGACAACAGCAGCAGAATCAGCAACAACAGAAAAAGCAGCAGCAGCAGCAGAAATCACAGCAGCAGGAGGCAGGGATCATCGCGCTGGAGAAGAAGACGTTTTCGGAGTTGTCAGAGAGAAAGAAGACGCACGAGCAGAGGCAGCAGCAGGAGGAGATGGAAGAAGAAGAAGACTTGTTTGTTCACGCTCTTTTTCTATTTCATCGAGTGACACTTGCCTGCAGCAGCAGCAGCAGCCCCCCTTTGACCCGCATAGCTGGAAGCGAAGCAGAGACAACCTTCACTGCAGAATGCAGGAGAGAAGAAAAGCTGCTGCTGCTGCATCCCTGCGCTATCACCAATACAACATTCTACACCAGCGCCCCGTCTGTAGACACTGACGCTTCTCTCGCTTCTGCTGCTGCTTTTCATCACGCTCCTGCTGCGCCTCCTGCTGTTGTGACTCTCCCTTCTGCTTCTTCTTCCTCCTCCTCCTCCTCTTCGCGTTCGTCTCTTCTTTCATCTCCTCCTCTTCCTCCTGTCGATGCTACTGCTGCTGCTGCTGCACCCGCAGCAGCAGCAGAGCTGCTTTGTGACTACGAGCTCGCTGGGGGGTATTACTATGTGCAGCACTTGTCGTCTGGCCGCTTCCTGCAGCTGACGCTGCAGCAGCAGCAGCACGAAGAAGAAGAAGAAGAGCAGTGCAGTGAACAGCAGAAGGAAGCACAGCATTTTAAAGGGGATGAGAAGAGACTGCCGCGATGCATCGTGAACGACTTCTTCCTCTTGCAAATCCTTCAATCCTCTCTGCATGCAGCAGCAGCAGCAGGATGTGACTGCATCTCTGCAACAGCAGCATCGCAAACTGTGCTCTGCAAGCTTCCCTCAGCTGCTGTTGGTGTTGCTGCATCGTCTTCCTCTTCCTCTGAAGACGCTGGAGCTCATCTTTTTCTTCTTTCTTCTGCAGCTGCTGCTGCTGCTGCTCAAGGCGGTTCACTGGCAGCCGCAGCAACGCCTTCTCCAGGAAGGAAGAATGCAAGTTTACTGGAGAATATCTTTGCTGCTGCTGCTGGTGGTGATGCTGCTCTTTGCGCTGCGTTGCATGCAGCAGCAGCAGACCCACCAGAGCAGCAGCAGCAGCAGCAGCAGCAAATCAGCAGCAGCATCGTCGGCGTCTCCGCTGCTGCTGCAGCCACCCCCGTCCTCTTGTGTACGGAAGGGCAACTCTTCTGCAGACGAGTAGGTGCATGCATGCACAACCACGTCGAAATTTGGATTTCTGTTGTTTATCTACATCAATTGCTCTTTCTTTGCCTCTCTACACACCTTTATAAAGAAAAACAAGCTTATGGACATCTATATAAGCAGACAAAAATATATATATATATATATATATATATATATATATAGAGAGAGAGAGAGAGAGAGAGAGAGAGTGAAAGACAGAGATAGCCAGATATATATATATATATATATATAGATAGATAGATAGATACCAGATAGATATACATATATGTGTCTCTCTTTCTCTCTCTCTCTCTCTCTCTATATAGATATACATATATATATATATATAGAGAGAGAGAGAGAGAGTTAGAGAGATAGAGAGAGAGGGAAAGATAGATAGATGTGCAGGTTGACATGGTTTGATATGTTTCTGTCTCCAGTTGGCTAAGGCTGCATGTCTCTACGTTTGTTTTTCCCTACGTGTATACACGTATCTCTCTCCACACAGCTATTTCCCTGTATAGATATATATCTGCATGCAGGTCTTTGTCTTCCTCAGCATGTCTCTATATCTCTCTACACATGAATTCGCATCGCTATCTTCTCTATCGAGTATATATATATATATATATATAGACAGGAGAAATCTGCAGGCGCTGTGGAAAGAGAAGTAGAGATAAATGCACTTTGACCGAAAGATGTTTAAACAGTGAACGATGCTGCGAGCTGGAACGAACTGCAAGGAGATTGCTGATGTGCTCTTGTCGTTGCTATTTCCTTCCACAGCTGCTGCTTCTGCTCAACATTTGAATGTTCGACTTCCCCTGTTGTCACTTTCACCGGCAGGAGGGGCTGCTGCAACGCGAAGAAATGCGTTCGTCTTTGCTTCTGGCTGGCGTTTCGGCCTTCTGCTCTTCCTGCTCTTGCTGCTGCTGTTCTGCTGCTGCTGTTCTGCTGCTGCTGTTCTGCTGCTGCTGTTCTGCTGCTGCTGTTCTGCTGCTGCTGTTCTGCTGCTGCTGTTCTGCTGCTGCTGTTCTGCTGCTGCTGTTCTGCTGCTGCTGTTCTGCTGCTGCTGTTCTGCTGCTGCTGTTCTGCTGCTGCTGTTCTGCTGCTGCTGTTCTGCTGCTGCTGTTCTGCTGCTGCTGTTCTGCTGCTACTGCTTTGGCGTGGTTCTTCCTGCTGCTGTTGCTGTTTTCCAGCTGCTGTCCTGCTGCTGCTGTTGCTGCTTTACCACTGCTGCTGCTGCTGCTATTGCGACTATTGTTGGTTTTGCAGCAACTGCGTTCCCGCGGCTGCTACTGTTGTCCCTCCTCCTCCTCCTCCTGCTGCTGCTGCTTCTTTCCTGCTGATGTTGTTCTGTGGGGTCCGTGCTTCTCTCCGGTGTCTGGAGGAGTCGCTCTGCTGCTGCTGCTGTTGCTGCTAGGAAGAGTCTGCGTCCTCTCGCTCCTTCTCTTCAAAAACGCCTACTGCTGCGTTGAGTGCAGGAGGTGTATCTTCTGCTGCTGCTAAAGAGATCTTTTTTCTCTACAGCTTCTGCTGCTGCTGCTGTCTCAGCAGCTGACTGTTTTCATCACTTTGCTGCCTGGCTGCTTTTGTCGAAATTGCTGCTGCTGCTGCTGTAGCTGCTGCAACTCTTCCCGCTGCTCTCTATAATGCTGCTTCCGCTGTTGCTGCTGCTGCTGCAGGCCACCTGTTGCTGCTGCTGCTGCTGCAGGCCACCTGTTGCTGCTGCTGCATGCACTACTGCTGGTGGTGGTTTATTCGTCACGGTTGCTGCTGCTGTGTCCTTCACTTCTCCTGCTGCTGCTGCTGGTGTCCACCTGCTCCTCTTGTTGCATGCACTGCTGCTGATTTATCACTAACTGTTGCTGTTGCTTCTTGGTATTGCTGCTGCTGCTGTGATATCAGGTGATGTCTCGTGCCTGCTGCTGGTGGAGGGAGATATGCAGCGGTGCTGCTCTGCGTCGCTGCGCAGCAGCAACTCCCCACATGCAAACCCCTTCCTCCCTCTCTAGCAGCAACAACAGTAGCAACAGCAACAGCAGCAACAGCAACAGCAGCAACAGCAACAGCAACAGCAACAGCAGCAACAGCAGCAACAGCAATAGTAGCAGCAGTAGTAACAGCAGCAATAGTATCAGCGATAACAGCAGCAACAATGACAGCAGCAAGACTTGCAGCAACAGGGACAGCAGGCTGAGCTTTCGCAAGAAAGAAAGCAGTCAAGAGGCTTGGTTGCTGGCAGCAGAGAGCAGCATGAGAGGAACAGCAGCAGAAGCTGTATCTGCATCTCTTCAATCAAAAGTGCATGCACGAGACTCGAGAGCAGGAGACAGACAGAGCTCCGAAGAAGAAGAAGAAGAAGAAGAAGGCGGGGGTGAGACAATTGTAGCTGCAGCAGAGCAACAGCAAGGCAGAGATTACCGCATCGACAGCAGCAATAGCAGCAACAGCAACACTGAGCAGCAACAGTAGCACCAGCAGCAGGAGGTCTTCCAGCAGCATCAGTGGATATACCCAGATGAGGCATTCATAGCAGCAAAGAAGAAATGAGCAGCACCACAACTACAGTAGGAAAATGAAGTAGAAGCACTATCGAAACGCTGTTCACCTGAAACGGCCTCCGCTCCCTACGTCTCTCCCTGAACTCTATATCACTGTATATATATATATATATATATATATGTATAGATGTATATAGATGTATATACCTAAATCATCTACATATGTATATATATATATACGTTCACGACAAGGCTCTGCATATAGGCCTCGTGCATTTACAGGTGTGTCTTCAAGAAGGAGTCTACGTCTTTACTGCGGGACTGTATTTCCACTGCAGTAAAAGTGTATAAGCAGGCATCGATGTGTGGAGCAAGGCTATGATAGACGCATGCACAGCGGGCGCGCGCGCAGTGACTTTGATAAAAGAAGAGCAGCAGAAGCAGCAGCAGGAACAACTGCACGTCATAGAAGAAAAGAAGTGACTGAAGATGTGTTGCGGTAATGAATCATTCAGAGGAAGAAAGAGAGGAGACAACTACAGCACGATTGATGCAGCAATCATTGCCTTGTTCGTGTTGTTTGCTGCTGTTGTCTTTTTTGGAAACGTTAACTGTTAACATTGATGTCGAGATGCAGAGACAGGCGCTATGGAACTGCAGCATACGTTGCTGCTGCTGCTCAACGTTTTGCTGCTTTACGTTTTGCTGTCGTAGGTTGTGGTGCAGCTGCTGCTGCTGCTTTGCTGCTGCTGCTGCTGTAGTATATTGGGGCTGCGGCAGTGGGGATCTGCTGCTGCAGTGGAGTCCTCGGTGATACTGCTGTTGTGCTTTCTGCTGCTGGTAATGCACCTGCTGCTGCTGTAGCTGCTGCTGCTGTAGGTTTTTGTGCTGCCAAATAGAGAAGGCGAGGGGATTTGGCTGCTGCTGTCATTGTTGTGGGGTTGTGGCTGCTGTGCAGCAGAGACGTCAACAGCAACAGCAGAAGCAGCAGCAGCAACTCCGTTGTCATGGGTGGACATGCTGGACTTCGAGCAGCTGCAGCAGCTGGACGAAGCACCGGCGAGAGTAGCGGGAGAAGAAAAGCAGCCAAAGAACAGCAGCAGCAGCAGCAGAGAAGAAGAAGAAGAAGAAGGCGAAGCAGAGACTTTGTGGGAGTTCTCTAGATGCATGTTTTCCAACGTTTAGCATTTTGGTCAATACTTCAGGACGCGATGTCAATCTATCTCCGCAGAGCTTTGTATGGGGATAGAAATCTATCTACCTGTTGGGAGAAGCTCCAACAGACGTGTCTGTCTGCACACTGCAAGATGATACTTCACTTTCAACTCCATATCTATATCTATATGTATATTTATATATGTTGCGTACATGCATATATATCTGTATATATAGGGATCGAGAGACAAGGGTTTCTCTGTGTGCCTATCTCGATGCATGCAACCATATCTCTACATGCCGGATATCCCTTGTCTATCTATTCTTACTGAATATGCATTTAGAGACAACATATATGGTGGACTAACACATACGTATACATATATATACTTATAATATATATATATATATATATATATATACATATATATGTATATACGTATATACATATATGCTGTAGGCTCTGTACAAATATATTGAGTAGACTCCTTTTCTCCGTGTAGCAGAGCCTGTGTAGGTGAGAGTCGCAGTAGCCAGCAGCCCAATTCGTTTCGAAGAAGAAATCATTGCCCCTCTCTGCATACATGCTTTTTCAGGGCTCCTTTGTATATCTGTTTGCTTCCGTCCATTCAAGCATACAATCAAATATATATATATATATATATATATATATATATATACATATATATTCGCTTGTAGAGAGCAGCTTCATATACATGTGTTCGTGGAGACCTTTCTCTATGTGTAATGCTCGACGAATCTTGTCAACGATACAAACAAGTGTAAAATATTCATCACTCATTCAACTGCTGCACAAGATATTCGCTGAAAGCAAGATACTAATTGCCTGCTTGCGGCCCCACGCATGCGCCTGAGCCTGTAAATGTCTAGTCTCTCTCTTTATATATTTATATATGCATAGGTCTTCACCAACCTAAACACGCATGTATACATGTAAACGCAACTGTTGGATGGGGATAGGCCTTCCTGCATATAATGACGAAGAGAGAAGTATTTCCGCCTTGATGTATTTGAACAAAGAGATGGATGTATCTCTTCGTACGTGCAAACACATTTACGTCCAGAGAGTAGTGCGAAGGTGCAATGATACACACACCTGACTGTCCAACTTCTTTCGTCTCTGTCTTCAACACACATCTCTCTGAGTGCAGCTGCATCTATCCCTCTATATGAGTCTCATTGGCTTTACGCAATAATCTTAGGCTCTTCTCTTCGTACATCTGCATGCTCGTTATCTACGTCTGCATGCACCAGTACCACCGCGTGCGTTTGACAGCCTGTAGAGCACTCTTCTTCACATGAATAGACGGGCTATGCCTTTCTCTATATTAAATATATGACTCTTCCGATCATTTTCGAGTGGAAGTAGGTGAAAAGGAAGGAGAGGGTTTCCAAATGTGCAGATCCAGAGAAGGCTGCAAGCACATACACAAAGACGTCCTATTGTAAAAAGTAGCAGCACGTCTATGTAGTAGACACGTGTCTGTTGACGCAGTCCAGGCTCTTCTGCATGCTGTAACACAAGATAAATGTTGTTCATCTGGATAGAACTGCGTGTGTTTATCTTGCATCTTTCTCCATTCGGGATGTAGCTATCGGCTTAGAAATCATATATACATGTAAACTCATGTCCATAGTTTCCCTGCAGGGCACAGACGTATATATGTGCATACGATGCGCATGCCCGCCCTCTCTTCATATACAATTTTCACAAAGAACTCCAAAAAAAAGACGTCTAGCTACTCGTGGGAGTACTATTCATGAAGGCGTATATACATGCTTTGCAGATAGTCTTCTATGTAGGCGGTAACAGAGAGAACAGTATCAGTTTATCATGATGTCCACTTTCCAAAGAAAAACGTGCGTTGCAGGCGTGTTGTCTCTCGGTTGAGAGAAAGGTTTATACATACTTTTCCATTCTAAATATATACAGCAGGGGAGCACGGAGGATGTGTAAGCACACAAGAAATGCGTTTGGAAGATTGTATTGTCAGTAAGGACGTGAAAGACGGATGCATGCACTTGTGCATCCACTACGTTGCAAATATACATATACATATATATATATATATATACATATACAAGTGCGTAGTTCGCCTCGGTCTGTGACTCGGAGCGCAGAGACACTTTTCATGTGGCGTGGAGGCTGTTTGATATAGGTTGTTTGGCTTCTCTGACCTCAGTTCGTTGAAGAAGGAGAGAGCTCCTGCTGCTGCAGCAGCTGTTCCTGATCAGGTGTCGCGGTTAGGTGTAGCAATAGCAGTAGAAGCAGCAGCAGCAGCAAGCGTTCCCTGTTCCTTTACGCACACCTACGTCTACACGTGTATACGCAGAACCTGACTGGTCTGCAGCGGTACCCATATTTTAAAGCATATGAACAGTGAATCGAGCATGCCTGTCACACTCTAGGGATGCGGACGTCTCCATAGTTGCGAGGGAATTTGCTCTATCCATCTGTATCTCTTCAGTGTCTCTATTAACCTGGTGGGAATACGTACACGCCCAATTGTGTTCAGCTGTGCATACACATGCGTATGCACAAGCGGTCATATACCCTCTTGCGCATGAGAGCGAACCTCGGAAAAAGAGAAACACTCTCTTTGAAGGCCCACTGAGTTTCTCCTCTTCTCAAGCGCCGCATGCGCAAGGTCATGTACGTTGGCTTCCTTTGAGTAATCAAAGTGAATTACGTGGAAACATAAGCGTGCCTCTTAAAAGATACAGCCACTACAAAGGAGGAGGTAGTCTTGTATATGTTTTTATGGTTGTATGTGTGAGAAAACGACCACGGGGATGGAAAAAAAGTAGAGAGCTGCTGCGCACCCACTTTATGTAGTATAAAGCGTATTAACCCTTTGAAAGGTTCTTGCTTTGGCTATGTCTTTGCTGGTCCTGCTTCCATTGCATAGTAAAGGAAACACACACATCCATTTTCAGTTGGCTTCTTCTCTTATTGTGTAAAAGAGAAGTTCTTTTATTTGTTGTAGCCTCTTCGTGCTCCCGCGACTTGTCTTCTGTCCTACTGCTCCTGCTGTCTTGAGTCTGCTGCTTTGACCTCCTACTGTTGTTGCTGTTGCTAATTTTCTCTCTACTCGCTGTTGTTCTCTTGCTGTCGCTGCTGCTTTCCTTGTTCACTCTTATGTCGTCTTCTTGTCTATTTGCTGCTGCCAGCAATCTACTGCTGCCGCTGTTGCAGTGGCCTTACTCTCTAGCTTCACTTTCGTTGCTCTTCGCTATAACTTTCTTTTAGTTTTGTTTCTCTCTTGATCTCCGTGCAGCTCTGTTACTGCTGCTGCTGCTGCTCTTCTGCTGAAGGGGGGAGGACGTTCACTATCAAGCTGCTGCGAAAGCAGAGAGAAAACGAAAAATGCTCTTTGATCGAGACAGGCAGACGCGTGTACGCGCAGCAGTGCGAAGCGCATGTCGCTCTATTCGTACGTCTATATATCCTTTCCTCTCAGCGCCTCGCTTGCTGCGACTACGATGTTTTCAAAGACCCCATAATACATAAAAACATACCAGACACATCCGTGACTAAGCAACTCTTCTTTACCTACCTACCTATCTACCTACACTTCTCTATCTATCTATTTATACACATATATATATATATATATATATATATATATATATATACACTTACATATACATGTGAATGTATATATATATATATATTTATATGTGTATTCGCAGACGTCCGCAAAGACGTAGAAGTATATATCTACTTTCTGCTTTCTCCTACTGCATACCTGCTACATGCTGCTAATTTTCAATAGTGGCTTCGTCCTTCTTATCCAGGAAGGCCTTTGTAGTAGGGTATTCGCGTTTCCTGATGAATGTTTGAACTTCGAGGTTATTTCTCTTAGACCAGCTTTTAGGGAGGCAGACGAGCATGCAGGAATTACGTGTTGGATATTTCTACGTCAGATTACAGCTATCTCTCCCTGCGTGTGTATATGCGTTTTCTCTGTTTACACGCTGCAGTATCCGCTGTTGTATACGCAGTAGTGTTCCACACTATTCCTGAAAACAATTTGTCTCTCACTCAAACGAAGCACCTGCAGTCAGATCTATTGTATAAGTATGGACAAGGATATGCTTCCCTGGGTGTATAGGTTGCCATTCATACACACGACTAATACATGTACACACTTATGCATATATATATATATATATATATACATATATATATGTATATATGCGGGGGTATACACGCACTGGACACGTCTGAGGCATGTCTCTTTGTCGTTGCGGCAAAGGGAGTAGAGTGTACAGATGTCTCTATTGCACTCTCCTTGTAGCGGGATAGCCACCACTTTAGCAGCCATTACAAGTGCGCAGAGACGCAGTTGCATGCGCGCTGCTCCCTCTGATATTCTGCTTTTACGTTGGTTCTCGTGGAGCAGCAGCACAGGGGCAGCCGACCGCAAAAGAGCGAAGACAGTAGTTCAAATTAGTAGTAGTCGTAGTAGAGGCAGCAACTGCTGGGAGAAGAAGCAACAGCGGGGCAGCGAGTAAACGATTTGAAGAGACGGGATGAAGCCGCGATAGCAGCAGAAAAGGAAGCAGCAGCTGCTGCTGCTTCTTCAGTCGACGTTGGTGTGCATGCACATTTATCCTTCGTTCAGCAGGACCGCGGGACATCTCTTTTCGTTCCCGTTCTCCCTTTTTCCCGCAGCTCCTGCCCGTGCGGCATATATACAGAAATTTAGCTTCACATGAGGCTTACATGGAGATTTATAGCTGCAGAGGGTGGCACACTATAACGTGTTTCTGTACGTGGCCTGCTCTGCTGTGATCACAGCTGACGTCCTCGCCGTTTCTTTCTCTTTTCTCTTTCCCTGCTGCTTATGTCTTTGTTTTTACTTGCAAAACGTCCAGCAACGATAGAAGCATCAGAAACAGCCGCAACAACAGCAGCAGCAGCACCAACAGCAACAGTCGCAGCAACAATAGCAGCACCTGCCACAGCAACTGAAACAGCAACAGCAGCAGCAATACGAAGTGCAGCAGCAGGAACAGCAACAGCAAGGGTCACTGCAGTACAGCCTTACCGTAATTATTTAGTGTTATGTGTACTGCTGATGCAGCAGTGCCTCTGCTGCTGGCGTAACGAATTTTCTCTCGAGCCATCAGAGCAGCAGCAGGCACCTGAAGAGGGCTGCAGTCGCTCAGCTGTTTGGGCTGGCGAATCGTTGTCGTCTGGAAGACTCCAAAAAGCTTCTCGGCTGGTGCGCCTTCGAAAGCAATTTTATAGGTGATGACAAACAGAGGAAAAAGATCTTCTATTCCTGCTGCGGTCAAGACGCGATATACCTCCTGTGCCGTTACTGTCCCCTGCATGCACATGCAGTGCACGTAGACAATATATATATATATATATATATATATATATATATATATATATATATATATATGTATATATATATATATGTATGTACACGGAAGTATTGCTACAAATATCTACAAACTCATGATTATAAACACCTCCGTGCCTGTCTATATCTGTGTTTATTGAGCTTCCTCTCCACTTTCAACTTCTCGCTATCTCTCTATGTGTACAGACGTACAGAGGCGTTCACATATGTACGGGTATATATATATATATATATATATATATATATATATATATACGCCTGTAGAGGAGTAGTCAAAGAGCCGCAAATATTCATCCTGTGCACACACACCTTCACATAACTAGTGGATAGGCCATCAATCGCTCATCTGACATATATACACATATATATATATATATATATATGCGTATATCCACTGGATAAGATGCAGTGTGAATGCCGTGTCAGTAAGCCTGCACATATCGTTTTCCAGTCGGACTCACTGTTGAGTTTCACACATCAGTGCATGCAGCAAAAGACATACAGAGGTTATTCTTTTTCAGAGCACCCATGTGTACATATATCACAGAATTCGATGTCTGTTCACATTTTAGATGTGTACGCTTATACACACGTAGTGTATGTATATATATATATATATATATATATATATATATATATATATATATATATATATATATGTACCTGTGGCTCTTTCTTTCTTCATGTACACAGGAGGAGACATTGTGGATTACCCTGTTTAGGATACCGCGCGTGGTGTCTTTCTGTACGGGATAGGGTGATTATGGATCGTGCACAGGTCCGTCTCCCAGTATAGCATTTCAGGAAAATACACATATATGTCAAGATTTTCAATTGTATACTACGTCTATGTACATATGGCGCTCTCTTCCTCTCTCTCTCTCTCTCTCTATGTATTTATATATATATATATATATATATATGTATATGGAAGAACCTAACTATGAAAGCGTAGCCCTTGGTTTGTGTAAGACGTCTGCATGCCCCTACTGAAGATATGTGGATGGCATGTGAATATCAGGCAGCGGGGATTGAACGAAAGAGGCGCATTCAACGAAGGCATAGATCAGGTGAAATGACATAAACTTGTATTATT
>CATKUM010000526.1:0-26662 GCA_949786405.1 Onychomys arenicola
AAGGGAAACCTGATTTGGCAGTAGCGCACAAAGCACGTCTCTACAGACAGAGGGATGCGAGGATTTTGAAGCCCATGTGTCGATCGAGAACCTGTAAACACTAGCGTAGGTAGCCAGTCCCCGTGTTCGCACATGGTGTTGAATATGTTGTTCGTTCAACTCTTCACCGATGATGTAATGGAAAGAGGCGCAGAAGTGGATTACACGTGTATTTATGTATTGGTCGATATGTCCTGCTGTTTTTGTGGTCCTCAGCGGTCACCGGCCTAGGCGACTGCCTTGATGTGCTGTATTTCAATTTTACTCGTTCTCTGCGTATACGCCTGCGTGTGTCTGTAGCGTAACCATGCGTTTATGCTCCTGTATGCCACTATCAATTGTGACACGAATCGCACACACTAACTTTTCCTTGTCTCTGCTACCTTCGAGCAAATTGCAAAATTGGCGTTTTTTCATGTCATGCTTGAATTTTCATAACCTTTTAGGCTATAAACCCGCCGGATACAATTGTCACATCCTCGCTACAACGGGAGATTTCACTGCAAACTCTTGTACATGTTCCGATGGTGCCGACCCGTGCACATACTTCGAGGCGCGAAACACCGAGCAGGTCTGGACGCAGGGTCTGCCTGAAGGTGCTTCGGTGGTTTTGGCACGGCATGGTCTCATGCTCAATGGCCCAGCACCGCAGACTGCCTTGTACACCTTGACAGACGATTACGATAGTCGCTGCAGGGCGTCTCCTGACCTTTTCGTCCTATGCAAATGTAGGCTTGCTTTACTTGTCCTTGTGTTCCAGCTGCACATGGTATCGCGGTTTCCCTTGCCGTTACTCTGGTGGTCTATCCCTGAGGTCGGAGTACCGCCTGGCGAAGGCAATGTAGCCCCTCACAAAACCCTGTGCCAGGATTTCGTGATCCGTCAAAAGCGTAAAATCTAAAAATATGCTTGATGGGCTGTTTCAATAGGGAGCTGCTTCACTCATTGTAGAGCGTTCAGCTGTATGCGTATGGGCATTCAGGCGTGTGCAAGTCTGTTTTCACTGTTCACCTGGATTTCTATCACAATAGCGCAAGAGTCGGTGCCAGATCCATCCGCGTCTGTTTTATAGGCAGTATCCTTACACATATCCATACGCACATGTGGTCTTGTGAACTTCAACCCTCTTTTTTCAGCGTTGAAGAATGATGCAGTGGGTGCATCGTAGCCTTTTTCGCAGCCCTCAGAATGAACTCGTCTTGCCTGTAGTTAGTCGGCTAGCTCCTCAAATATTGTCTGCGTTTCCCACTGTGTGTATATGTGTTGGTGGGTACACCGCGTTTTACCTCTGATGTTTCTGTCGTTCCCGGGCTTTTCCAGCTGCTACCGACGCCACTAACACGCCAGCACCTCAAAGAGGTAAGCTCTTATTGAATAAGACGACAGATGACACGTTTTCGTAGCCGTTCCCCCTTCTTCCTCTCAGTATGCGGGAGGTTTTTGCTCTCCATAGATATTGTTAGTCCTTCATACGGGCAGATATCTGCACCCGCCTCCCTCATATCTACTAACGTATAATATCGTTAAAGGATTAGGGGCTCGCTGGCACTGATCCAGACTTTCAGCCTCAGCAGTAGGGAAACATTTGCAGAACGCGTAATACTCCAAACAACGAGTGCGATCTCTTGCTATTCTCGCAGAACCTGACTGTTCCCGAGCGTATTTCGCGGGAAGAGGCCACGAAGCGGGCGACGACGCACAATGCCAATTCGCATGCTTGTCGGCTACAAAAGCGCAGTGCTTTGCAGTAAAGGATCCGTGGGTCTGCGTTGCCAAGGCCCTGCCAAATTGCAATATTCCAAACACGGAACATGTAACCTGCGTCATTGAGAGCCCGACAGCCCTGTACGATGCTGATGCACAGACATGCAGCTGCCGAGACTCGAAGCCTTGCGACGCTGCGTCAGTGACGGCAACCAAACATGTCTGGCGGGCAGCTTTCGATACGTACAGGGGCTCACCTGGTGCCATCGTACTCGCCAACCAGCAATCGGTATGGACAACGGACCCTGAACGTTTTCACTTCGAAAATGGCATGCATAGAAACGGCGGATGTGGGAAAAATCCTTGGATACGTGGCGTGTTCTGCGAAAGTAAGTATTCGGCGACAGTAGCCCTTTTATCCTGCCCCTGCACTTCTCTTCCTTTGCAAGGAGGTTTGCACTGGAGCTCTTCAGATACCAGCGGGGACACCATTTATATGCAGAAATACCAAGCACCCGGTACACTCAGTGCAAGCGGCTTCGTTAGTCAGAGTCGTTGCAGATGTAGCAGAAGTATGTAGTTACAGCTCGTGTCGATAACGTGAAGAAATCTCTGTAGGTTGAGTGGGAGAACTGCGGATGCGTATTTGCGTCGTCTCCGTTACAATGTAGCCTGCCGATATTTAGCTCAAAACGTCTTATGCAGTGTTCTTCATTACTGTTATTACTGAATTGGTCTCCTTCTGCCTAATATGATAACAAAACCTGGGGAGCCACGATTTGAATACCTCAGTTTTCAATGGCCGATAGCCTCGAGAGCTGTGCATCCGCGTGTGTGCGTTCGTGTGCGTTTCCGTTACGCTGTTCTGCTGACTGCACAGGTAAAGCAGGTGTCCGGGTGCGGTACAAATCGGGTAAGCCTGTTGATAATGAAGAATGGCTTTTCAGCGATAGCAGTCGACGATGATTCGTGCACGCTGCCAACAATTTCATATCTTTCTACCGCATGTCGCCCTTCATAAGTTAGAGAACATAAAAAACTGTCTTTTAGTAAAGGAAGGGCACATGGAAGTCAGGTCTATCTTCCGTGTTCACTGATTATAAGCAGAAGCCGTTTATTGTGACAAATTTCTGCAAAACCATTTCGACAGATATCTTGTCTGAAGCAGACTTGCGGGCACTTGTGTCAACTGCTTGGAAATATCATCGAACGCCGTCATCTGTTAACGCATGATTAGAACAGCTTTTGTGTTGTAAAAGGCCTTAGACGCACAGTGTTTGTAAAACACACTATATTCCGAGTTGACTTGTTTCTGTATGACAAAAGATCCAGCTGATTGCAACTCGTTCCGCCTATAAGCAGACAGTTAAGTATATCTAGGCTTATTCGGTGTTAGATTTTCTGGTTAGACAGTATAAGTGACGTTCACTGCACATACTTTTAAACTACAAATAGAGAGTATGCGACTGAAGAAAGCCAGCAAGTAGCCTATCAGTGCAAATAAGTAGCGAGAGGGAAGAAGAGGAAGAGGTAGAGAGGGTAAACCCGTGGATTCACAAAATCATCTATATATATATATATATATATATATATACAGATAAATATTTTTTGAAGTAGATATAAATAGATGAATAGACTCACAAAACTATTCTCTCTGCAGCCATGGTGAAGAGTGCACAGTAGATGCTCTTGTATAGAAAAACATTACTGGTTGAATTAGGGGTTGGATGTTGAGAAAATTGAAGAGTCTGAATGTGTAGGAGCTCCTTATCTTCGTTTCTTCAGTCTTATTTTCATATAGATGAGAGCCTCAGTCCAGATGGATGCTCGTCGAGCGCCGTTCGGAAAATCCCTTTTGATGGACTCTGACAAAACGATTTTACATTTTTGCTAGCAGGAAATTATACTTCTGTCAGTGCGTGTCCATTTTGTTGGTTGCAGACGTTGTTCCTCAATGCAGTACGGCTACGTCTCGGAATCACGAGCACACCGATGCAGCCTGCCGCATTCTTTGCCACTCTGCCTTCGAGGAGTGCAAAGTCGAGCAGGAAAAACTGCGGCAGAGCAGTTCGTCTGCCGACAACGCGGAACTTGAATTATGTTTCAAACGCAAAATGTCGACATCACAGACCTTGTCTGGATGCCATATTGAATTCAGTGAGTTCCAGCTTCGTGTGGTATGGGATTTGCCACAAAATACCGCATTTGAGTCTGCAGTTGAGGTTTTCAGAGAGTGTGATGAAGCGCGATTTTTCTTGTGTCCACATAGAATGAACACACTTAGGGTACGAGGCAGCTAGTGTAATGCATCGGTATATTCAGGACCCTTCTTAACAGTAAAAATCGTGGCAGCTTCTTCCCCTTGTACACCTTGTCGCGACACTCTTGTGTTTTGCCTGAAGAAGATGAAGGCAGACAGGAAAGAGAATGTGCAGTAGTGAGCTTGTATTATCTGCAGGGACAGACAGTGTGTGCTTGACTACGCGAAGGGCACCCACGACACCTTCGTCCTGACACAGCACATCCAGAGCATTACAACAAACAGAATGAGTTCCATGTGAAAGATTCCGTTTTTCTCGGTAATTCACACTACTTCATATAAAAGTCGTTGTACACTGTTTCCATTGATTTCTATTGCGTCTCAGGGGCGATACGTCAAGGAGAAGGAAGTAGTAAGTCTGTCGAACACAGGCATACTTTTGTTTACTATTGAAGGAGACACCTTACTTTGCAGCATTCCCGATCGCAACTTGATTTTTTATATTATATGCGCCACGCACGTTTTCACAGGCGCACATTTCGTCGTAGCTCTTATTGATGTTCATCATAAAGGCAAGAAGAGATTGCTCAAGATGTTCGTGTGAAGAACATTACGTAAAGGGTTACACAGCTCGGCTTTCAAGCTTCGAAACCGCCCAATTACACAAGGCAACGGTGAAAAACGAGGTTCTGTTTTTTTATTAGCCTACTGTACCGGTTGATTTAGATTCATCCTTCTTATCGCATTGAGGGGTTAAACCGCGTATGAGTGAGTATGCATGGCTAATCCCTTTTTTTTTCATCTGGTAGTCAAAAGAATCGGTGTGCTTGTTAAGTGTAGATCTGTTCTGCTCGTAAAAAGAGCTGTGTGATTACCCTGTGAGGGTAGCCTCTCGTGTGGTTCTGAATAACTCTTTGTTTCTACTGTCGATTCTGCAGGCAGACAAAAACGCACCATCAGAGGCCGACTAGAGTGTTTTTTATTTTTTTTTTTGCATACGTTCGCAGGAGGAGAGATGCAAGCTGGTTGGACTGTGGCGACATCAGCATGGCAAACGGTGACATTCCCCACTAAATTCGAAAAGGCACCGGTAGTTGTGGCCGGACTTGCGGAAACTGAATCTCCCTATTTGAGCCCCATTATTCGTGACGTCACTGAAGAAGGTTTTCTTATCAAACTGTTCCGGAAAGAATGCCCTAATTCAGGTAAAAACCAGAGGATTTTGCTTTGACTGTGTACGCTCGCAGCAGATTCAATTGCGAAGACCCGCATATCCTGTCAAGTTGAACAATGGTGAATCTCGCGTGTCCGGTTACATCCTTTTTGAAGTGCCAGTGGCAGAAGATTTATGGCAACATGCCTCTCAGGTGAAGATAATAGTTATTTTGTTCGAGTGTTAGCCCAACTGTACTTCTGCATGTGTTGTTGTATGATTCTTACTTTCACAAGACCAAAGCACAACACATCAGTTGGCGTCATACGAAATCTTATGGATGTGGACCTTGAAAGAAAACAAGGGTAGAAGTATCTTCTTGATCTTGCTTAATCCGGTCAAGGCGCATGCGCCGGAGGTCCCTGACGACAGCAGGAACAAAACTAGGGACTCTAAGATAGTAGCGACCGTCGCCAAGTACACGTTCCGAGACAAATTCAGCTGCATCGTATGTGGTGTGGATTCAATATAATTGGTTTTTTTATATCGCTAGAAAAAAGAGGCCACATCACGTGCATCCGTTTGGAACAGTTCCATGCACTGCGTTCCTTTCTCGAGACTATGCGAAGATCAGGAGGAAAGCGAGCTAGCCGCTCCTCCACATGGCGGGACCGTTACTTCTACTATCTTCTCTTTCTTTTTGCAGGTCGCCCCAAGGAAGTTGCAGGGGTGTCGTGGATGGCTCTACCGGAGGGAAAGCAGATGCCGCGCAACTCGGACAACGGCATATGGGCACTCACAGTTGAACTTAGCTCTGCCCAGCCCGTATTCGTACAGGTCGATCACGGGTCTGCGAAGGGGAACTCAGAGGTAGTGGTCTTTCTTGCAGTAGTCGGCTTTCAATGTCCTCTTCAAACGTACTGCTTGCTTTATATCTTTGCATATAGAAGGCTGGAGTGGAGTATCCCGTAGGCTTAGTGTCACATAAAACTACATGTACTTTTAATGTTGTACATACCAAATCTCGCCAACCTACCTTCTAAGGCTATTACCGACGACTTTAGTAAAAGACGCTCCTAAGATTACAAAGACGAATCCCACGTCGGACAGGACACTGTTTCGTTACCTGGTTAGCGTTCCCTCGTAGATTGTGTACACGCTTGGGGTCCACTACCAAGCAGCAATATTATTCATGCAGGGCATAACGAGACTGGCAGCACGGTGGTTGTCTACATTAATCCTTTTCTTGTCACACACCAAGGGGTAGGATTTGTAATATCCTGACTGACACTGCTTTATGTAAGGTCAGTTACATAGTTCGTCGTTGATATACTCCCTAGCGCCTGTAGAAACGGATTGGAGAAATGATACTCAATATGTGTCTATTTGTGTCGAGTGTGACTGTGCTGCTCTGAACACAGATTGTTGTCCTCCTCCAAGTCCAACATATTAATTCGCCCGTCTCTTCAGTAGAAGCCGTCTCAGTTGTTCTCACTGGCGTCCACCCGGGAGGAGCAGATATTGCCCTTGCTGAAGAAATACCCTGGTCCTTTTCTTCAGTCGTCGTCGGCTTGGTCTCTCTTGGAAAGCAGAGCCCAGATTTGTCTTATGGAATCCCTCCCATTCTCAGCCGTCGCAGGTTACAGGTAAACATTCCCGTTGGCATGTAATTCATGTGATCCTTTTGCTTCAGCACGTAGCTGCAATAAGGTTTGTACAGAAGCACGTAGCTGCAATAAGGTTTGTACAGAAGTAAAAAAGTTTCAATGCAGTTCGATATGCTTATGGTCATGTTCGGTTTTTCGGATTACGGTGAAAGTTGTCTGAGATTCTCGCAGCTGTTCTAGGTACCGAAACATCCCAGGACGTTCCACCACGTGGCTGCTGACAATCTTTTTATTTTTGTCGTCTTGCGTCGGCCAGCTATGAACGAAAATCGCGTTTTTTGTTACTGCATGTTACGTTGCTGGCGATCCCTTGCATGATCAGTTTGCGCCCAGCGAAGCGCTGTATATTTTCACGCACCAACACGGAAGAAAGTGGCGAAGAGTGTCGCGACGGCGTTTCTGTGAAGATGTATCTTGCGCAACCAGGTTTCCATTTCTTTGAAGCTCGACG
Organism: Onychomys arenicola; assembly: GCA_949786405.1. Lineage (NCBI taxonomy): Eukaryota > Metazoa > Chordata > Mammalia > Rodentia > Cricetidae > Onychomys > Onychomys arenicola. Next base: position 7,275 of record CATKUM010000526.1, read on the forward strand.
TCTTCCCTGGTCGTTTTCTCGCGTGTAATCATTTTGGGGGGATATCAGAGACTGGCTCCTCCGCTTAGTATTGTGGTACCAACGGTAGCCGACTGTGTCGCAGCTTGACGAGGGTACCCGTCGGGATGCGAAGGCGCAGGGCAGAGTATACTTTTATCTTAAGATGCTTCTTTGCGTACGCGTAGCCGTTCCGTTTCCTTGGTGTTCAGGGTCTCGCCTTTCGATTCTCACGAGCGGGCCGCAGTGGTAGTAAGAAGACAGGCTAAATCAGGAAATTGCCTCTTGCGTGTGAGCTTTGAAGAGGTCTGTGGTGACACTGCAGACATTGACGGTGGGGTGCGTGACCAGAGGCTATCGCTGCTGAAACACGCAGCTTTATCTTTTATGTCTGTGTTTGTTCCTTTTGCGTCCAGACATTCACGGTAGACAACACTCGCTGGTCTCAGTTTTCGTCTCAGCGTGACTATATTGCAGAGAATGTAGGTAAACGTTCTCATATATTCGCCACACCGTTGCTTCACATTGCGCCGCGAGGCGTGAAGCCGGAGGATGCCGTTGTCCTTCAGCAGAGACCAGATCTAATGGGTTTCTTCTGGAAACTGCTGCCGTGGAAACGAGTCTGTTCCAGTAGAGCCAGCTACGTGGCGGCCGAAACCAGCGATGTCGACACCTACTTAGGACTTTCAGTGGAAGCCGGTAAATCGAAAAGTCCTAATCAAAAAAACACGGGAACGCGGGAGGCAACACAAAATTCCCCGGCTTAGCTGGGTTAACGGGAAAAAAATTCTTGTTTGCGATGGCAGGGGCGTCATACGTGCCAGCTCTACGGCACGTGCGACTCGCAGCTGCATCTGCACAGGAGAACTGAGTACTTGTGGCGTTTTCAGACCTCTCTGTATTCTTTCGAAATTTGTGTATCCGGGTGGACGACAATAGTAGCGGAAAATGCTTACTGTGCTCTTATGTTCGAGCGAGCGATGTAGCTGCCGCGTCAAAGTAGGATATATTTGCAATCTCGTCTATGTTTTGGGAGTTAGACGCAGTTTTATGGCAAAGTGAAGTCGGATAAGTACTTCTGAACGTTTGCGTCAACCTAGGTGAAGATGAAGCCACTGCGGGTTTTGTCGCCGTCAAAGCTTCGACCTGAAACGCATTGCGTGAGAAGGGACCTGTCGGCAGTACACGTTGCATTTGTAATTAATGCATATGAAATGGCCGTTGTTGATCTTCACGCTACTCAGTCTCATTATGCGAGGGTATGGAATACGAAAGTGTTGCTGGGTAGATCAACTTAGCGCTCTATCTGACATTTTTCTATTGCGTGAATACTCTCGTACGATCTTTTGTCTGGATAGATGCTCCCGACAAACATCTATAGGCAGCCCGGAGTTCATCTGGAGACCGGCCTGCTGTGCTGTACATCGCACTTCGTGTTTGCTCCCTTTCTTGTTCTTGTGCAGTGGAAGACGCTCCTGATTTCGTCAGCGGTAAGGTCTTCGGGTAGTGCCTTTTCTGTTGGCCTTTTTATTCCTGACATTGCACTTGACTTTGTACAAGTCTACCACACCAGTGCTCTCGCTTCATAGCACTGTCACACAGGTTTCATGTCAACCCTTTTGTTTTTCCTTGATGCCTGAATCCTAGCAACTGCCTGGGTATGACTCCTTTCAAAACGTTTTCATTGCTTTGGGAAAAGGGCTGTTTAACTATCAGCAGTATTGAGTGGCACCGGAATGACAAGACTGAAGGCGAAAGGCGTGCTACTGCGCTCACTTTACAGAACCTTGTCTGATCTGCGCCTGGGTTATCAAGTAACTAGCGGTGATCCTCTTTTTGCAAAGTCACGTCTTCCTTCGAAACTTTTGTTCAGCGGTAGAATGCATCTCAAGGAGAGAGAAGAAGGTGAAAAACAACGGACTACGTGAAGTGCTCAATGTGTGGGCCGGACTCGCTGCATTTGTTTTCCTATTGCTGTGCCTTGGAGTACGTGTCGGGACCTCTTGTTACTTTTTTTGATTCTGTCTTGGAGTAAGTGTCCGGACCTCTTGACACTTTTTTTCATGCTATGCTTGCTCCGTCGTTTCGTATACCTGTGGCAAGTCGTTTGACAACAGTATTTGCGTTAACTTTGGCGCCATCCAGCTCTCCAGCGTGCAGTAGTACCCTGTCTATGGTGCGTTGGTCACAGAAGATTCGGAAAAACCATGCGAAGGTGTTGTTGCTCACCAGGTAGGGCCGAGTTTAGCGTTGCGCATCGCTAGGCTCATGCACGTGTCAGCAGCAGTTGCTATCGTGGGTTTTTGTACCCGTTTAGACCTCCGTCCGCAGACTACATGCGTCCCGTCCTCAATAATAGCTGCGTCCGCCACACAGTGTATTCCGTCGCGGATCCGGACCCAGCTGGTGATGTTCAGCGCGTGTCTGCACTGTATATATATATATATATATATATATATATATATATATATATATATATATATAGTATATGTGTTGCTGCGGCCGTTTCCTGCTACTCCCGCCTTTTAAAACCTAAAGGCTACATTGGTGTGGCAGAAAGTCCGGAGAACTGCTTGCCCCACGCCTCCAGTTCATGCGTGAAGTACGATATCCACGGCTTCTCCCCGCATACTCGCGCTTGTGTATGAAAATAATAGAACTGCCTTGTCATATTTTGTCCTTTTGACGAGTAGTGTCCGCCTTGCACTCCGCTACAGCACGCAAAGCTCTAATTTCAATAGCGCGTGCCCCCACTGTTTTTCTTGGGAAACACATTAGATATCTTCTATAAGCCTTGCCGAAGGGAGAGGCCCGGGAAATAGTTGCACATTGTACTACTGCGGAGTTTCTGAAAGACCTACTGTCTTTATGTGCACAAACTGCACAATTGGAAAGCTACTTCGCGTGTTTCATGGCCCTCTGTCTATCATTTTAAGAAAGACCGTCTCATCTGCATCGCATGCATGTAGGGAGGATGCCCATATGTGCAATTTCACACTGTGATATACGGAAGAACGAAATGTCTGCGGTACTCTTTATTTCCGTGCATCGGGCTTTCTATGCATGCCGTCACTCGCAGTTCATCAACCTCAACTTTGCCCAGTGTGAGAAAGAGTGCCACAAAAAGTACGGCGACAAGGATGGCACGAGGACTAAATGTGTAACAGACTGTGCACATACTGAATTGAAAAATGAGGACGAGTGCGATGAACTCTGCGGAGCCGCTCGCTCGAAGGAAGAAGCTGACTGTCTGAAGCGGTGCGGACACGCCCACAATTTGAAATGCAAGGCAGCCTGCAACGATGCGCTCACATATGCCTGCGGGCTCGCTTCTGATAAGTGGTTATGCCTCCGTGCATTGGCTTCAATGGAGTTTTTTGCGGAATGTCGCATCAAACGGAGTACGTCTTTTGGGAAGTCGTCAGACAGCGGCAGCAACTGACCGCCCTGCTGATTACACACAATTATGATTCTCTTGGGTACGTAGGCAGATGGGTGCACAGTTGTGTACATGTCTCATGCATTGGCGGCAGGAACTCATTCACTTTTTTCTCCCGCTACGTACAATGCTACATGAGTGGAAAAGTTGGTCAGCTGCAAAGGGCGTGAGGGAAGAGCACGCTGAAGTTGGAGAGGCTAGCTTTTACCTGCACTCCTTGGAATCTGTATATCGGTCCGTCTCGAACGCGTCCTGTCATACGCAAAGAGGAACTCGTCGTCAGCTGTTATATCTCTTGTGAAGAGTGGTTTTGAGATGCCTTCTCTTGCAAGTGTCCCAAGGAACACGTGACGCTTCTGTACTTGAGCATGCCGATGGATGATTATGATCCGCAGTCTTCCCCGTGATGCGTTGATGTCAAATTTCACCTATCAGGGACTAGACAAAATCCGCGACTCTCTGTCTTCATCCGGGGCACTGTCGTTAGTCGATCCCTCACCTAAGCGTTGCATAATCGAACATTACCTGGATGCACCATTCTGTTTCAGGGCTCGGCCACCGGGAAAGTCGTCAAGGCGCCCAGGAGGACGAAGATGAGAGTGCCGGTAAGCACTCTGCGCTTGCTGTAGATAAGCAAACATGGGCGTGCCGGAGGTATATTACTCTGTCAACGCATGAACATATCTCAATCTCGTTTGCAGATGTTGCCCGAGGCGGAGATCTAACAGCTTCTCAGTGTAGCTCCTGTACACTTCTAGGAAATATCATTGCTACATTTATATAGCGGAAGGGACGAAGCGTTCCTGGAGAGCAAGGTTCTGTGCTTAATTCGATTCTTGAGGAACCTGAGAAAAACCTGTTTTAGTAGAAATGACATCTCTCGCGGCGCCACGATCTTTTTGCCTTGCGTTACCTCTCTCGCAAGATTCTTTATAGAGGCTTCACGCGACCCACCGCTGCGCCCACAATCTATCTTGGGTAAGGTGTTCTGTCAAGTTGAGCCGTCTCGCTGCACTGTGTGCGATCGTTTTTTTCAGAATCCCGGTGCACGATCGTGAACATGTCTGATACTGATGCTAAAAATTTTGCTGGTTGGGATGCAACGGCAAGGAGTTGCAAGTGCCCTGACGGTCTTCACGCTTGTACTAGCGCCTCAGTAGAGCGGCAAGTGATACAGGAAAAGGCTCTTTTCGATACTCTCAAAACATTTTGCGAAGGGAGGCAGTCACCTCCTGTCAATCCACCAGTGGCAAGAGGGTTTACGACACCTGAGAATATTTGTGACCTGGTGACTTTAAGACGTGAAGACAGATCTATTTCTATATTATGGAGGGAAATTCCTCCTCCTGCATACGCTGATATCGACTTGAAGCTGGATGACATAACAGTGCAGAGCGGCGACAACTTGTGCCGCTCTACGTGGACACACGTGTTCTGTCCCGGTGAGCTACCTTCTACTGCATTTTTTTCCGTTGCGCCCAACATTGCTTTGCTTCGTTGTCAAATGGGGAGCCAATTTTTCCTCCTGCGTGTTGTTTCACCTCATCTACACGGAAAGCGGTGATCAAGTGTTTGTGCACTGTAGCACTAGTATCTCTGAATTTTAACAGATTATCGTACTGTGTCATGGCTTCCTCATTCATATTTATCCTCAGTACGTACTCTTTACGAGAAACAGCGTGGAAACCGCTAAACCTGTGTAGCACGGCCGCACACGCAGTATGCCTATACCGCCTGTAGCTTTATTTGCTAGGAACATACCGTGCTGGCTAAATGCCTCTGCAGCGTGTAGCTGCGGGTACAACAGGTGAATTTGCAATTGTAATTATCCTTTTATGCTGCTGTCACCGCTACGGGCTTTCCTGTTGGTGTCGAAGACATCTCCTTTTATCCCTCCGCCAAGTTAAGTGCCAGCGCCGTGCAGCTCTTTGAAGACATGTGTCACGTGTTGTTTGTACGTGGAGTAGCGCGTGAGCTATTAGGACCGAAACGCATGCAAGACACCCTCAAATTTTGTAAGATTTCATGTGTGTTGTCGCGTCCACGTTTCGATTCCGTGTAAAATCTAACTTTATCCTATTCTATCACATATTTGCCAAACTAGTCACTACCGACGTCGCTTGCTAGGATTACTCTTAGAGATTCCAGCTATCTCATTTGGCAATTTCGTGTGCAGGCGTAGTCTACTGGCGTATCCTCAGTTTTTCCTGCTCAGCTTGGCGTGTTGGGAGTGCTGCTGCTCTGCAATGTGGCTTTAACCTGTGATCAACGTTCTGCTTAAACCGTGTGCCTGTGAGTGGTTCGCGACCGATTCCCTGCATCCGTATGCAGTCCAGGTATCTACAGTGACATCAACAGCTCCCGAACCTCAGACTGCGCAACTTCCAGACGTCTCCATCGTGAGCCAGTGGTCCGAATGGGGACAGTGCTCTGCAACCTGTCGCACTCATCACCGAGTCCCTTTTCGCGCGCGAATGCGGACCATATATGTTTTGGGGAAGGATATGTCGCCTACTTTATGGGACACAAAGGAATGTGATGACTTGCCGGTATGCGGCGAAGTTTGCTGGACGAGTGGCTGGAGTGAATGGACTGAGTGCCAGGAAAGGTTCACTGGGGACAGCGTGGAGTTTGTGCAAGCCAGGATTAATCACGTGTACGATTTCCATGAGGTTTGTGCCAACGATAATTTCATTGAACTACGAGAATGCTTAGACGACTATTATACATATGGATCGCTTGCTTCTCATGAATCTGGGAACGGTACGTCTGCTTTCTCTGGGTAGGTGCTCTGGATTTGTAGAACACGCGAAGTTGTTTAGGTAGAAGTACACAACAGCTTCATAAAGGATTTTTCCGGCATCTTGGAACATCCCTCTAGTTATGGCTTGTTATGTAAAGCAGTCAGCATCCGACACTGACACCCCGAGGTATACTAATGCACACTCAGTCAACGGAAAGAAGGGTTTTAAAATTTACTTTTGTCTTTGGAAGATAATAGAGATTCTACATGCTTAACAGATAACCTCCTGCCTGAGAAATTCTAGATCGTTTACGAAGGACTTCCTTTCGGACGAATGCGGACGTCCGATATTTCTCGCTGCAGGCGTCAAAAAGCGGACATCAAATCTGCATCTTCACTTTGCTGGAAAGATAGGCCAATTATGCCTTTCACAGTATATCTGCCTGAACTGCACGTGATGTACACGCGGAGGGATGCATCAAGGAGATTTCGTGGTGTTCCCTCTTGCCTACTCTGCAGTTAAGTCTGGCGTAGAAGCTGAGATAGGAACAGTGTTTTCCAAGTTTGATACGGAAAAGACTATGCTCAGGAGTTTTCAGTAGGGGAAGCGGAATAGTTCAGCAGATGTTGATGTTGATAGTGTAAACCACTTTTCACTGGAGTGTTGCGTCAGGCATATTGTGATCTACCTACGAATTAAATGTTTCCCAGCGCTTGCCTTCATGATTTTCGGCGGGTGTATGCCTGGAGCTCAGGGAATTAGAGTAGGCAACCAAACTTCAATTTTGACAGTTCTCACTGTAGAATGGCACAACGGCTTGACTACACCGTTGACAGCAGTCCATGTCATCTATAAGTTTATAGACTCTGCAGTAGTTCTGAAGAATGGCTTTTACCATGTCATGTGTATGTTCTATAGCTTACCACTGTTTACATGAATATCGGGGAGGGACCAGACCGAAAGCGTAAGCTCGTGATGACCTGAGCACATTATTTGTCCTCTTCGTGCGTCTGTTCCTATACTACTTAGGAGGTATGCATTGGTTAGGCTAACAGTTGACTGGATTTTAGGTATGTAACACGTAGAAATTCACTGCTCAGCCAGAGATGCTGTTACCGTTTTGCCAGGTTTTTGTATGTACGAAGACCATCCTGGTCTTCGCGGTGGTCCACAGACTATTGCAATATCAACGTTTCGTTGCACACGTTCGCGCTTCAGGAATCGTGGAAGATGCAACGGATGATGTGATTTATCACTTGAATGTTGTATGTAGGCCATACAAGCGGACAACAATCGGCAGCTGGAGATGAAGGCTACGACATTGCAGAAGGAGGTACCTCTTTGGGTTTCATGCAGCACGGTCAGCCTATGTCTATGCTACAGCAGACCACCTCCACACAATCGACCAGCGACAGTCTTTCTCTCGTCAATTTGGGAATTAAAGGGGATGGTAACGACGGACCTACACGTGCGAATCCGTCAGCTTCAGAAACGCGCATCGGTGAGGTGGGAGTGGACGTCACTGTACCTGTTCCAGCACCGTCCGGTGAAGAGCTGAACGCTGCGGCAGCAGAAGGAGCAAGAGGCAGGAATTCCCCGGCATCGGAGAAGCCGGAAGACACCAGCATTGTCCAGCACAAAGCCGACGAGGACAAGTCGTATCAATCACAGTGGCGGAGAAATGCCCGCCTAGCTCGGTTTTCCAACGTCATGGCTCCTGGTGGGCTACCTCGCATTATCAGGGAAAGTCCCTTCTATGGACCCGTCAATGGATTAGGAGCTGTCAATAATAAGGATAGTATCGCTGGCTCAAAAGAGAGTCCGGTGTGTCCGCCCATGCTTTCGTGGTCAGGATGTGATGCACCGTAAGGAAGACTTGGCCCTAGTAGATTTGCGCTATAAAAGGGAGTCGGCGGATTACCGCTAGGACACGTTCGTCATTTATCCTTCGGCAGAAATAGTGTAGATCGAAACTGGTATCACGTGGAAAGGTTGTTTTATTCTATTCTTAGGTCAAGGAGGCCGTAAACTGTACAAGCAAACCAGCGGAACACGCCCTGTTGATGGAAAGTCTACTTATGTAGCTGTATGTAGTTTGTGCGCTGTAACCATGACCTCGCTTGAATCGCTAATGCCTCTCCTTCAGTATACGTCGCTGCAAATAAGGTAGTTGGCACTGCACTTCATGTTTTTCGTGGAAAGCTAGATCCTGGTCAGCGAGAAAAGAAAAACCCTTGCTGACAAAGGACTGTGCATTTTCTTCGTCTGACCGTGAAACAAAGCTAGGTCAGGGCAGCTCCAAGGCTGGATTGAAGGTCTTGTTTGTGCAAAGGAGTGCGAGTAGTTAAGCTGAACGTATGTACTACCGCCCGCTTAGGGAGCGCAGGTTGCGTCATCGTGTTGCGTCTGCTGAAAATACATACGTCCTTTCCCATGTACACCCATCGATAGGTAGTGAATCGAACTGAGAGGAGAAAGGGCCACGTCTTCGTTTGTCGTGGTACCTGCAGATTTATGAGGTTTTCATTGCATCATTGTGTAATGTCTGCACGACGCCGGTGCAGCTTATTATATCAACTTGTGTACAGACATGTGTATCAAAGCAGTCCAGCCTAGTATCATCTGTCAACTAGAGCTACGACTGACTTCAAAATGCCCCTTCAGCTGTGCGTGATTGTTCCTTGCAGATGTGTCTTTCACGAGCAAAGACTTCCACGCCGCTATAGAGCTGTTCGTGGTGGTTTTCTACCGTCGGAGGCTTGTAGTAAGCGCGCTTTGCAAATATTCAGCTGCAGTCAAGGTCTGCTTTCATGTAGTACTCGCAATCTGTTTTCATGTAGTCTTCAAAGTTTCCAGGTCAGTGCCCAATGGGTGCCCGCGGATTTGCGAGGTACCGGGTTTCTTTAGAGGTCGCAAATAGTTTGGAAGGCTGTGGAAGAGGCAGACGCACTACGTATCAAATATTCTCTTTATTGTAGGAAGATGATTTGCTGTCCCGCATGCCGTATGCTCCGCCATACTAACGCACTGTCTCCTCACTGCCCCGCTAACATAATAGCAGTTCAGCAAGAGCTCCAGCCATTCTCTATGTACCTTCTCCCCCACAACGGACTCTTTGCCCACAGATGGAACATGTGATACTTGCACACACATTCCTTCCTACTCAGAGAGTAGGACACGTGTCTCTGTGTGGAGAGGCACACATTCAAGTATGTACATGTGTGTATGCGCAGGCACTTTTGAGGTGAGCTCCTATGAATTTATCCTATGCTGTTGACTTCCAATCTGTCTGCAGCTCAAAAATCAAAACATGTCGAGGACTGCACCGGCTTGCCAGTTTGCTCGCATCCAAATATAGGTAGGTTGGAGTAAAGGATCTAAGAAGCCTCTCCCCCGGATATGCTGCAGAACCTGGTATGTAACTCATATCACTAGCTACGGCCTCCATAACGCGACCTTCTGTCTGGCTTCGAAGACTGCGAAGAGCATCTCTGGAACCATAGATAACTACTTCTTCGTACGTGCAATTGTACAGGTGCAAATATCCACACGTGCAAGCTGTGCCCTCTCTTTTACATACAGATATATATATATATATATCTGTATGTATATATATGTGTGTTTCCACTAGCACAGTCAAGCCAGTCTTGCATCCGACTGCGACAAGGTCGGAGTCTGGGAGAAATATAGAATATCGAGCTGACTTTTTATTTTTTAATACATATTGAACAGTTGCGACATGAGAAGCCGATAAACTCAGAAGCCGAAGGAAGAATATTACTCGTCGAAAAATTGACCTGTTTGTGGCTAGATGTGGTCCGTCTGGATCCGCAAATGTGTTCGTCAGTGCTGCACAAGTGTTTTGCATTTGCCTAGAATCTACGCGTAACTAACCATTTATTTCTGAACGTTCACTGAGCGCTGCGGCTTGGTAGCTTGGTCTCACCTACTTTCCTTTGCACCGCCCGGAGAGTGTTGCTTAGGGTTTCCGTGCACGAGAAACACTGTTCGAAACTCGGAGATTTTACACTTTAATGTTCTGGTGCTCTGACAACATCATATTTGTTCGGCATTGTTGTTGAATCAGAGTGTGAGCAACTCTTCACCGTAACTATTACAGAGTCGGAGAAGGAGTTTTGTAGAGAAAACTGCAAAGACGTTCTCAGGCAGTGCTCTGACTCGCTTCGAGAAGGACAACACATGGCGACTTCAGTGGAGAAGTGTTTCTTAAGACATTTCGAAGAAAGTCTTTCGTCTCTCTCAAGGTGTCGGCTGCCACCTGCCTATCGCGCAGGTAAACCTTGGATGAGAACACCGTTGCAAATTTACTGATGAGTCACGTCTTATCCACATTATTTGTCTTTCACATCTGTTGATTAAGGGGTGGTTGTCGCACTACCGGCCTGCGCGCTCTGCTCAAAGTGTGTTTCACCTTCTCCGACTCTGCTTTGCACTCAGCTAAATGCTTTAGTATCTTGTGCATGTACGTAAAGCGTACATGGGATATATTTGTACATCCATCCATACATACATTGTACATACACATGGAAAGACAGATTCGTCAGTGTACAAATGGGATACTTTGGCTGTAGAGCACGACCGCATTTCACGCACGTAGACAACCTTTCAGGGCAGCTTATGCTAGATCCAGCTTATTAAGTAATCAGCAGAGAATGATAACTCATTTGTGCCTCAGGTAGCCGCAGACGCACTGCATATGTTGCATCAGTTTCGGACAGTCATTGTTAATGAAATTAGCCAGCACAATCAGTAGTTGTCGGTAATCGAAAGCTTCTCATCTTTCATGCCTCTGCCCTGCAGAGCACGACCGACCGAAATGTTTTTTGTCACCCACCCGCCAGCTTCCCGGAGGCTTATTCCTCACAAGAGTTCCAATCGCTGCCACTCCTTCACATCAGAGTTCAACCCCGAACGAAGACCTCAATGAGACAGGGCCATCGTTCCTTGGCGGTGTTGAAGACGGAAATTTGCCAGCTCCACGGGAGGGAATTTTCTCAACGGAACCGACTACAGCACATGAAGGGGTCAACGACGTTTCCTTTATAGAAACCTGTGTGTGCTACGACCCGGATGACGAACCTTGCACGGCCGAGGAGGCATACGACTCTCTTCAAACAACACTCAAACCGTTTTTGACTCAACCCCTGTGCCCACCGTACCTCGATGAAGGTGGTAATTTAGTAAAAAATGGAAGGGAGACATCGGATAGCGCAGTGTATTTTGCGTTGAAAGGGAACCAGAGAATGCATTGCCCTGTGGCTCAGCGGAAAGAGACCAGCAGACTTGGGAAGCATATAAAGGGAAAAGGGGTACCAGCGACGTTTACGACATTCGACACAACAGAGGATTTGAAAATTTTTTGTCAGAACGGTCTTCCACACTGGAAGTTCTCTCGTAAGTAGAAGCCGCGCTTCTAGCTGGTGTTCTCTTAATAGCTGTACTGCAGCACTTGTTGTCTCTCTACCTTGCTCCATAGTAGGAATGAGAGAGAGCAGACGCGGCATCATTTCTCAGACCATCACAGTTTGCCTTAAGAGTTCTACGCGAAGAACAGAGAAGGGGAGATCTGTACTCAGCCGAATTCTTTTTTCAAAACTCTGGAGTTTGGTGCTCGCGTTGTGCTGCGTCAGTTGACGGGTCCGCTATGTCGATACAGCTCCCGTATTGCAAGGCCGCTCAGGAAAAGAGAGGCATCCAGGCGGGAGCAATGAACTGCCGAAATATTTGCGAACAGGCGCGCAATGTGTGTTTTGAGAGTTCCCGCTCACCAGATGCGGTCGCACGCTGTCTTCAGCAACAGCTAAGAGCCCCGGCTTTCGCGGATCATTGTGATATATCAGAATGTAAGCAGAAGTGGGCAACTGAAAAGGCGTGCCAGTGGCCAAGGAAAGGGGGCTCAGCTATCCGTGTGTCGAATAATGACTTGTTTCTTGCTCACTCGTCTTATGATGCCACCATCCGCCACATCTGCGGACGCTGTAACACCGTTCAGCGCAGAGTTGCTTGTTGACGCGCCTACTAATTTTAAAGGCACCATCAGCAGACACATGCGTGATCAACGTTGCGAACGCAGAGTTGTTGGATTTAAGGGATGTGTGGTTGTTGATGTTACGCAGTTCTAATGCCTGGAAAAGGGATCATTATATGCAAAAGTAAGTATTTCTGTGTTCGGTCTAGGAATTTACTTCTAGTTTTGTAGCTTTTCATCTGGCAGATAACATTTCCTGCAGGTAGGCTTTTTACTAGTTTTTACAACTATGTCCCCACATTCAACTACCATGTTTTTGTAACTTGGCTGGATCAAGACGTCCTCCAGATGAGCGTTTGTTGTATGCAGCTTCCTCCTGCGTGCTTTCCGAGTTTCACAGTTTTAGATGCATCCTCGCGGGGGAATTTCTCGAGAATCGGACGTGTTGCACTATTCCATTACAGTACGGGTATGGGTTTGTAGGTCTACATATAAGTGATAGCAGAAACCTTCAGTTCAAAACATTATTTGATATGGGGATTCCTATCACGACAGGAGGAAACTGAAAACGTGGTGTCCAGTTCACTTGCGGATGGTAGGCGGTAAAGCGAAAACGATCTCGTCGAATGATGGATAGACACCGCAGTGTATTACGTTATCTGCACTCTTCTGTTACGTACTGCTCCGATTGCGTTACTCACGACTCGCTGTCTCTACTTGAACCTTAGCCTGTGCTATAAGCAGGTTGATCTGGAGACGAACCAGCGTATTCAACCGTTTCTAAGGAGTCCAGGGCTCTGAGCTTAATGGTTCTGAGATGGCTGTAGTGTACATTGTGGGTTTTTTTGTGGCGCTGCAGAGAAGGAAAGCGATTGTACTCTCAGCGAGTGGAGCGAGTGGACTGCGTGTTCTGACAGGTCAAGCATCTGAAACAAATGCGTGTGAAATGCGGAGGAAGATCAGTTCTTGAAGTGAAAGCTTGGCACGAAGTGCACTCTCAACAACATTCTTTTCATATTGATGAACCGTAGTCCTTTCTCAAACATGGAGTCTTAGAACATTTATCACACAGAGGACAAGAGAGCGAACAAATAGGTTTCCTCACTTTAGAAACAGAGATTCTTTGTTGCGTACGGCGGAGCAAGCAGTGTTGTTACAGCCGTCTTCCTATTGCAACGACATTTTCCCCTTTAGTGCTTCTGTTTCCTCGTCTTCAGGTGCTACTCTAAACAGGAAGGGAGACTTCCTTTAAGATCGCGTGCTCGGAGTTACGTCCGTCCTTCCTCAATCAATGAGGCTATATGTTCACAGGTTCAGGATGAAAGTAAGTATTTTAAGTATGAAATCTCACAGTAGACAGGCAGCACAGTTGCACAAAGAGGACTTATTAGTCATTTTTGTGGTGTCAGTTTTGGACGAGCTTTTGGATGGAGCAATCTGACTCTGGAATAATGTAGCGGTTTGGGACAATCGTAGGGTTTCACACAGTGCATGACAGCACGGGAAGTCTTCCTTCTCATGTGGCACACGGTGTGTTCTCATATTTTATAAACGTTCATTAACATATCTGTTGTACTGTGTCTCGCTTCTTCAGATACTGTGGAGATCCAGGAATGTATAGGACTCCCACGTTGCAGCGGTGAGGAACCGAACAACTGCTGTGGTGACAGGTTGCTAGAGACGCAGCGTCCAACGTGAGCAGAGGCGAACTATGTCTTAAACATATGTGCTTGCCTAACTATCCTTTGGAACTAGCCTCCTTTTGAGCAGAATTCAGAGTACAACAGAGCTGCCACCTGTGCCAACGGTCGAGAGTTGCTTTTTTACTTAGGTTAATCAGCGTGTTTCTGTGTATATAATTTGTAGCTCCTCAAAAAAGCGTAACATATTTACTTTAGTAGCGGTGAAGTATTTCGAGGGAAGTGGGAAAAGACTCAAACTCTCACTTTTACGTTTTCAGTTTCATCTACTGCACAAGTTAGCCTACTGCTTGTTTAACCACTGGTGGCTTATTTTCAGCGACACTACCCGCTCACACATTTCCATCAATGCATAATCTTGTGCATGGTGCTGAGTTAAGAAGCAAAATTTTTTTTTCGGTGGCAGAAAAGAATAATCAGCAGCACTGTCTTAACTTGCGTATTTTTTCAGATGAAGAGCGGAACCGAATCGTGGTTGATAAAGTATACGATATCCATGCAAAAGAGGAGCCACAATTGAGCCAGTGGACTCCGACACGCCCTTCTGTAGAAGAATCCGAGGACGACTCACCGCCGGTGTCAGTGTCCAGCTGCTACATAGCGGATATGTCTCAGATTCCAGCTTTCCTGGACCGGGGCTTTGACGACAGGGTAAATTTCAAATGAAGGGAAATTTTCTACTTACAGAACATGCGGACAAAGCTGGTGCACGCGTAATTATTGACTCTCTTTAGTAGGAAAGCAGCGTGTAGCCGCACCTGGGCGCGGGATATTCAGACACTGGTCACTGCCATTGTTCCCAGCTGAAAGGACATAGCTCTTTTTGTGGGTCATAGCTAGCCCTACTTCAGTGGTTTAATGCAGTCTGTTTCACGATGTAATCGCTGTCCTAACGTGCGTTCGATGATGTTCGTTTATGCAGCCACTGGAGGACGACTGAGTTTCATTGGATGAATGTGCTTGACAAGATAGACCTTTCATTGAGTTCATTGACTAACTTTACGTGTAGAAGTCTTTCAGCAGTCTTCGAAAGCTTCTTCCGCCTTTGCAATGGTATAGATATGAGACTAGCGCCTGTCGTAGGTGAGGACCAACAGACTGCGACATGGAAAGGTCACATTTTGATTACGCGTCCAGTCAACTGTGAACGGTGCGTTACAAATGCTCTTGTGTTGCTCGCTGCGTGTTACAGTATAACACTTGCAGGTGTCCTGGAAAGGACAGCCGGCCGTGCTCCTCAGCAGAGGTTTTGGCATCTTTGAGTCGGTGGGCGATGATCGGTAATATACTTTGTAACAGAGATCCCACGCTAACTATATTAGCGCAACACATGGAACAGTTCCACTGCGCGCTGAAGTCCTTCAGAAAACTGGGGAGCCCACTCGACTGTACAGTTCAGGAGTACGCACTGGTTTTCTGCACGGGTAAGCAAGCGCGACATCTCCCGTCTCGAGTAAGGTATTGCACGGAGGACGCGCTGAAGACGTTTGTCCTATACGCAGTATATGTGCGGCTCTCTCCCTGAAGGTTATAACTGTACGAGTGCGTGTCTGTGACAAGTGCGTATGGCAGTACGTAAATTTCTTCAGTGTGAAGAGGTCGTTGGTTGCAGGAATTATTCAATACAGTTTCTGTGGCGCACACGTCGAGAAGTAGTCTCGCTTAGTCTTGCATTCCGCGACTGTGGTAGAACTGATTCCGAGAGCAGTACGCGCTAGATATTTGCTCAGGGCATCTTTACAGTATCCAGGTGTACGCGGAGGTGTAACAGTTTTGGAGCTGTCACTTTTTTTACATGCGTTCACCAGACATTTATTATCGCAGTCGCTCAATGGACGTGTATGCGATTCGATAACTTAATTTTCGCGACAGATGTATTCATTTGTCTCAATGATGCTATTCTGCGACAATGATGCAGTTCTGAAGTATGTGTTTGCGAGTTCTTCAGTAGTCGCAGTGGTCTTTCTCCGTGCCCTTTTTTTTAAAAAAACAATTTCACGTCTTTGAGGGCATTTTTTTACTTTTACCTCCGGCTTAGTATGATGATGCGTAATGTTTTTTCAATTTGCAGGCGAGGAAATAACAAGCGCAGAGCTCTCGGCTGTGTGGTTTACATGCCTAATTTTCGGCTTAGTCGCTGGCCTTGCATGTGTGCTTCTTTGCCTACAACATAGTGGTGATGTACAGAAGTTACTTGGGCTATCCGGTAGTTACCCCCGTCTCATCCGCGAACTGAAGCAGCTTCATGCTAAAGAAGCAGAACAAGCACAAGAAGAACGAGCATTCAATGAGACCATTGTAGAACCAACTGTTCCGAGTATGGCTTATCAAAGTGGAAGCGTATCAAGCGATTCTCGTAATGCCAATGGTGCGTCGGAGGGCTGCATTGACGGAGGTACAAAGCCAACCAGTTTAAATGAGAGTATGAATAGCTGCGGTGCGGCACAGAATGTAGCAGATTCTGCGGTATACAAGGGACGCAGTACGAAGGTCAAAACAGTGAAGTTTGCCGACGATTGCCTCGTTTCAAGTCACGAGGTGACTTTCTCGTCCACTGAAAGCGTCTCGCCAGCGAAGAGTGATGTCGAAAGTTTAATGGTGCAGTTTCTTAATGAAAGAATTGATGGCAAAGACTGCTGCGAGAAGGCTGAACAGAACCGTGTTGCCGCAGGTCATGCCGGTGCAGTAGTTCACGCGACACTGGGAGGTGCACTGGAAAGCAATCAGCTTGTTGGAGAGAACAATGGATTCACAAACGTATATGAATCGGAGTGACGAAGTGAATCAGGTGAACAGAAAAGACTTAGTTTTACACAAATCTTGTGCGGTCATTGCACTGGTTAGCACGCTTATATGACAGCCATACATATTCGCGAGGGTATGTGCGGCCTTTTTGTGCAATACTTGTCTCACACTGACGCATCGTTGTCTAACGTGCGAGCACAGTCTTATCAGGGTATGTGAACTTTTTTGCTTTGTCTCTCTAGGTGGAAATAACAGCATAGCTGACATGTTCTGTTGTACAAAATCTGAAAGCAGCCAGGGGCTGCTAGAGTTTCAGATTTAAGGGTCAGATATGCAATTAGCTTTATGCTCTCATCAAAGACGCTGACTCTGCCAAAACAGGTATGGAAGCCTATAGTATATTGAGTTGTCTGCTGCATGCGGAGGGTGGGAAGAGGACGGCAAATCTCGAAGGGCAGTGGAATATATGTATGTAAGGGGGCCGAACGTGTTGTAGACACGCTGAGGTGGACGTGTTATCGTTATGGGCCGTGTATTGTTATGTAAGTATATTCTATATAGATGACTGCAAAAGTAGGTGCGGGCTTTTTCGTATGAAGATATCTGCGGGAGGCGAGTGTGTTGCACGTCTAGGCAAGTCTGTGCAACAGTGCAGTACTCGACTACGTGGTCGGCCCGACTGTCACGCACCATACCGTGTCACAGCGATCTAATCAGATAGCGTCGACAGGGATTGTTGACATCCCTGCCGATGTTCCTGGACTTATCTTGAGGCGCACTTAGCGAGGCAAAGTTTAACATGCGAGTTTGAATGAGACAACCGTAGTACTAGCACTGTGCGCCGCCTAAGAATGCTTAAATCGGAGATAGAATTGACATAATTGTGCTGCGTGCACAATTTGCCTTTCAGCATGCGCCTTCGGCAGTCCCATCGCAGTCGGCTGCGGTGACACTGCACTAGGACACGGTTGAAACAGAAATAGGAAGAGAAGAGGCAGCTCTCTATTGATAACGATACATTTGACAAGAAAGTTGCCATGCAGCGGTAGTGTACACATACATTATATTGCCCCGCAGAAGGATGCTATTTACGGAGCCACATATTGTTTTTAACAAGCAGACCGCCCATGGCACCACTGTACACCTGTGTTTTGGCTGTGTCGGGAATATACTGCACCTCTATGAAAGTTTGTACAGGTAATTGCCTGGAGCGTTTTTTTCGTATAACCACATTTCGAATCCTTTTTCGAAGTGGAAGGCGCGTCTTACATATAGTGTAACGTCAACCCAGCAACAACTGTGCGTCTTTGGGGTTTCTTTCTCGAAAGTGGAAGCCCTTGAAATGAGCTGGTTATGTTCGATTTGAAACGCTGCACCTTATAACAGTTCAGGTGACACCTTCTCCAACTTTATTCGTTTGCTGCGTTGCGCCTATGTTACCGGGTGTGCGTCTGTTGCTATTCACAGTGCCTGTGTTCCCTTCTGCTGAAGGGTCCGCACAATTTGTTGGTGTAGTTGGTAAATCGCGGTTTCGAGACTCCGCATTTAGAGGATAAATCTAGGGAAGTGGAAGACGCAGCAAATGAAAAGCTTTCAAGCCTTCAATGATCCTGATACGCCCTCCCCTTGGAAGCCGCCACTGGCTATCTTACGGACAAATGTGTTATGACCTCATTATTCATAACAGTGCTTCCTTTCCGTAGACGGAGGGCTGGAACATGTGTGCTCCGAAAAACTACCGACTGTGGCTGACGCGATACCCTTGTAGAGAGAACGACACATAAGAAGCCGCCACTTCGCAGTTTTGAGTCGTGTTGCAGCTGGAACTAGATAGGTAAAATTACCATAGATGCATAAGAAAATACTTCTATTTACTGACGACGTTCCGGCGGCGAAGCAAGACACAGTCCGGCAATGTCCAGGTAAATTGACGCGGGGCTGAGTTTACGTGCATGCTAAAGCGAGCGAAACAACAGAGTACGTTATTTTTTCTGGGGTCTGAGTTGGTCTTGACTTGTCAAATCGATTTATTGAGAGTAGCACACGTCGCGCTTCGCACTCAAAATACAACGACTTTCACAGCAGGTGGCTCGTATATAGACATAAGGCAAGTTTCTACACTGTTAAAAGTATGCTTGAATATGACGGGAAAAAGCAACACATTCGCAACGAGTGTCATCATGGAAGATAGATGAGCGACTACCGGCAGTGCTGATAAAATTTTACCGTAGGAAGAATTTAAGGTTTTTCACATGTGTCGTACAGGGTATAGAAACTTTCAGTCTGCGCAGGAGCAATTCCCTTCCCAAATATTTGCAGAAATCCTAGGGCTAGCCAGCCGTCCTGCTTTTGCCATGCAGGCGCTTTCTCAGCGTCTGACACCGCTAGTCGCTGACAGCCCAAATGTCTTGAACATCAACACGTGGCGGAGTTGTCAGTATGGAGTGCAGCATCTGTCGGTTGTCATTAAGGAGAGATTAAGACCTTGGTGAGGAGATGCCACGAGAAAGTGCTTTGTGTCTTTTGCTTAAAGATTGTTGTGCACATTGTGCTACACCTGACTGGAGG
Organism: Onychomys arenicola; assembly: GCA_949786405.1. Taxonomy (NCBI): domain Eukaryota; kingdom Metazoa; phylum Chordata; class Mammalia; order Rodentia; family Cricetidae; genus Onychomys; species Onychomys arenicola. Next base: position 26,457 of record CATKUM010000526.1, read on the forward strand.
TGCGAAGGTTAAAGTTGTAACCAGAACGTGTATAATCACGTACAGTTTCGGGAAGACGGCCATGTTCATGTTACTTAGCCTGATTTTATCGATGAACACCCTCACGGTCCGAAACAAAGAACGGTCTGCTTGGTGACTGAAGGACTCGCTGTCCTATTTTTTGCTGCTGCACGTACACTGACTTCCCCGATGTACGAATCATCGCG
>CATKUM010000527.1:0-26457 GCA_949786405.1 Onychomys arenicola
CTGCCATTTCGGCAGTCGCTGAGGACCCCTACCAGCAGTGCAAAGCGCCTTCTGCTGCAGCCGCATCCCGCGGAGAAAACGTGCTGCTGCAGCACCTCCATTTGCAACAGCAGCCCTGCTGCTTCGTTGCATCCTGTGCTGGACCTGAGCCGTTACTGTGTCTTTCACTCAATTGCTGCGGCAGCCAGCGCATCTCTGCCACTATGCTCTGCCTGCCGAAGCCGCGTGCTGTTTCTGCTGCTGCGCCACTAAGATTTCTGCTCATACCGCTATTCAACTAGATTCCCAGTTTATCGTGAGTTCCAGTATACACCCTCTCCATCTATGATGGTATTCCTAATTCAACTGTAGGGGGGATTAGATCTCGTGGGATAGTGCATATGGGTGATTCTATATCTGTGGCATCCACACCTTTCGTAACACCCAAAAGTCTAGACTTGTTCATCCTGATATAGTTGGAGAAACTCTATATCTTCCTTTCATTTTCTACTGTCTCTTGATCGATTACCTGGGTGGCCTTATTAATGCGAAAAGCCGCTGAATCAGTGTATTTTGTTGTATTGACGAGACAAGACTCTAAGTGCGAAGGAATAATACCACTTGAGCCTTCTGAAGAGGAAGCTCCCCCTTCAAGGCCCTTGATGCTAGTGAGCAATTGATGTTAATTGCCATACTCTGAACTCTGACATACATCCTCAAGCTCCGTTGGAGTGCTGTTGCTATTGCTACTGAGGAGGCATATCTGAACTAGAGCAGCTCGACACACGAAGATAGTAGGATGCGACAGTTGCAAAGAGAGGTGAATCATAGGCGATGTGGGCTCGGCTTCGAGGTCTGGTAAAACGACCTATGCAGCGAACATTGTCACATTAGCCGGTGCAAACGCACCGCGAGAGCAAAGTTCACTTCTGCGTTACGGTGTTTCTGAACGTTTCACCGAATCGGTTTCTTATTTTCAGTCACTGGCTGGCCTCGATATTTCAAAAACCGGTCGTACATATCCATAAATATCAGCGTCCAGACATACAAGTCTGTAGTCATCACTCCCGACAAGTAGACACGCCGTTAAGGTTCGTGGAGGCCGGTGCAGATGATATTGACTGTTTGAGATGATGCGAACGAAGCTGGAAAAACGAGAGGTTCAGAGAGGGCGGTGACGAACTGAAACGATTTTTCAACTTATGAAATGGATAGAGCATGCGGAAGAGATGCGAGATCGGGCAGCACTGGAATGGGCGGAGGTCAATTACTAAGAAGTTGAACCCAATGTGAAACGCGAAAACGCAATGCCTGTAAACGTGAGAAAAGATAAGCAAGGAAAAGGTATTGCCACGGCAAAGAAAGAAGGAAACCGCGAAAACGCAAGTCCGAAAACCTGGTTCCTCACTCAACGGCGAAAGAGCCAAACTATCACGCAAGCAGAATCTTCTTACACAACATATATATTCGATAGAACTCATGTTTGAGGTACAATGTGACTTCCCGGCGATCGTTTCCTCATTGGCGTTGAGCATGCAAATCACAAAAACGCGGATCAGGTTGTGCATGCTAGTTACGGCTGCAGCCACGATGCAGTGGACAAAATTTGCAAATAGGATAGAAAACGAACAGAATGGGACACATATCGTACCAGTAACACAGCGATCTCTAGGGAAAAATAAGGAGGGCAGCTTTGTTACGTTTCGCAGAGACGAAATCAGCCATCAAACACGTAGGACTCGGTGTGTACCGTGTACTAAGCATGTGTATAGCGTGTGGTGTGCGTACCCAACCTTCTATATCATTCGTTACCTTCCATTTGATTTGTATCGAGACTTCATACATAAAGGACAGTTTACATTGTTACGCATCTGTAGAGGAACGATGTATTCCCATATCAAGCTCACACGGATCTGCGAAGCACAAACTGGTGTCTGGGGGACAAGAGCAGCGACAACCGCATCCGGTGTGGCGTTGTGCAAACCCCGTGCCCGGTGCAGCATTACACAGACTAGCTAGGGCTCAAGGCAGGGCATCCCTTTCAACATCCCTATACACATGTATATTGTACATACATTCTCGTAACCGGTAGAATCAGTACGAGTAGACGTAGTGACGTATCCAGTTATCTTTGTATATTCACATGTACTTCCTCTCTGGAATCATCTCCTGCTGGTTGTCCGTCTTACCTCATTGCTCGAGGCCATTTTTTGAATACTGGCAGTCACATATGCCCGTAGACATACTTCACCGGGGTAGATCATCAAGTTTGCTTTCATGTGTCCGATGTGCACTTCACTCTGATGCCTCCTAAGACAATTTGCTTGTGATCGCCTGTGTATGTCAGTTCTCACAACGTGAGCGCATTGATGCGCTGTGTAGTCTGGTAACCTTCAAACAGTTCTGCTTTGTATCCCGGGCGTAGATTATTAGTCGCACGATGAGCGTATAAAGTAACAAGCCATTATCAGGTTCGCAACATTTTTGTAGTGCGCGAGGGACATTTTACACAGAGTTAGCGCTGCTTCTTTCATGTGCCTTGTCAACCGCAGCTGCACGTCTCTGACATGCAGTTCTCGTGCACTTTCCCACAACAGTTTGTGTTCTCTCGCTGACGATTTAGTTCATGCGCCGTGGATCTACAGACCTGCGCAGCTCATTTGTGTTGTGGACGAGGTAACGGATCTGCAGCGAGGTCTGCCAACAATCTGCACGTACATTACAAATGGATACACTGGGGGTGTGTACCAGATAACCGAACGTAAGTACCGCTGTACAACTCAGTGTCCAACTGACACAGGAACGGATATAGGTTGTGTGACGATAAATGTTTAGCAACTGCAGCTGCACATGTGCGCTCGGCAGAAGTAATTCTGCACGCGTGAATGTAGCCTCGGTGTCGACGGATGATCGACACGCATACAGGAGTTGTGCTACAGCCGAAATAGCCACCGCGCTAGTTTATCCTGGCTGGGCGTTCGTATGGTTACAACGCCATTTTATGCAATTCGTATGAGTGGTGACTTCCAGATTCCCCAGGACAGTTAGCGCAGCACATAAAGAATACGTGTGCACTTGCGAACAAGCACGTTAAGGACTTTTGAAATTCGTTGCATATCTAATGAGTTCTGGAATCGTTCCGGCAGAACAAACGTCTATTCGTCCATGTTAGTCTATACAGATGCCTCCACAGAACTTCAAAACGGACGAAGTGTCGTACTCTTGCGTTTATGTTGTTAGAAATCATACCTGCGTATGTCATACAGCAGCGAACACGTCTTTGACTGTTGCGCGTAGGGCCCATCTGTAGGTGTGTGTACGCGTGGACCGCAGATAGCAGCTTCTTGCTTCTGTTGAATGGCGAGCCTCTGCAAAAACATCGAATTAAGAGAGCGAAATTCTCGGGAGAGAAGAGTAGTACTGAGTGTGCTGCTCTTGGCATAACGAAGTTTATACTTTGGTTTGCAGAGGAGGAAAGAGTCGAAGTGTGGTGCTTCATTTTGGAGCTTCGATATAGTTGCACGCATACACAGGACTCCTGGATGTAAATACACGTTTCTTCAGTGACTATAAACGCTTCAGGATACCTTCGTGCTGTGTTCGAAGTTGTCGTTTCCCCCCGCTGTAGTGCCGGCGGCTCCTTTGCCTGCTTGAGTGACCATGTCCCCACAGGACACACTTTTTACACCTTCAAGTAGTATTACGGCCTCTCAGTTTTCTACAAATTGTCTACATTAACATCCCAGTCGTATAGATCTGAAACACCAAGATAAAAACTGAGGACTACACCAAAGAGCATGATGTGCTCGGTGATCAAGCAGACGATGGAGACGCGTAATGTACGGGGAGGTGGCAATCACGTCAAAAGACACACTTAGAAAGATGGTAGACACGAGGTGCAGCTAGAAGCAGCAGACAGCATGAAATTTTAAACTATCTGGTGCCTTCCGCCTTCGTAAAGTCTATTTCCTCGGAGATGGGGGGTCTGATTACGTTCTAAACTTCCTGTCACTACTGTGGCCGCACTCTTTATGTCCCTTTTGCACACTACTCTACGGAGTGCCGTACGCGCTACGATCTCCTTTGTGTGTGTTCACACAATTCCTTTTCCGCACGTTCCTATCCGTGTCAATATACACCAATATTATCGCTTTCTCAGCTGTCTGTTGTGTCATTAGTTTGATTGCGTCTTCCGCGCAGTGTTCTCTCACTAGCTGCCGGATGTATTCCGTGTCTTGCCGCTCTGGTTAGGGGAGCAAAATGCCTTCTTTGATATCGGACATATCATCTTTGTTCAAGAAGTCGGCAGGACGTGCGATTGCTCATTACACCTCACCCATCAACCCTCTTGTACTGCATTTCCAATTTTATGGAACATTCCAACTCTCCTGTGTGCTCTGTGCGTCCCTGGACGGACAAAAGCCCATTCCATAAAGACTGCCAAAACTTTATCTGCTGCTTCGGTATCGTGCCGCTTTTGAAACGACAAACAGATCTCTGATGGAGTGTACTAAAAGCTCGGGAAAAGATAGTGGCATTCTCTTCTTGAATTATCGCAGAGCAGACAGTGCTCTGCAGCATGCCGCAGTCGCTCTGAACGTACACGGTCCACGTGTCGGTTTGACAACACTGCTGCTTACTCTCAAGGTGCTCCAGTCTTTTACATGGAATGAACGCCTTGCACAATAACAGTTGTAACTGCTTCTGGAGTTTGTGTGCAACATGATCTTCTTGCTGTTGCAAGTCCATGCACTAAATCTGAGGGACTAGACGTGCATACCTACCTCGCGAATTTCGTTAGTATGTTTGTGGAGGAGGGTGGAGTCCCCTACGGATCATCAAAAATTACAGTCTCCCTTTTCCTATGAATTCAGCGTTTCGGCCGTATGTAGAGCTTAGGCGCAGGCGCGCATCGGGATATTTAGTGGCTAGGATTTAGTCCGAAATTGGAGTTGTAATGGGAAAGCTGCGAAAGAGAACTGTATGATCTTGCTGGATTCGCATAACAGTCTTTCCCTAAAGGTCACAAACACCAAGCAGGAGTACAGATATATGTATGTATACAAAAATGTGTAAATATACGTGCCCAGACCATATTGTGCGTGTGTTCGAAGATGTGTTGTGACAACTCTAAGTTCTTTAAAAACACCCTGTTTCCGTTGGTCTTCCTATTGCTTCCTGTAAGCAACAGGTTAATGTTTTTTCTGCATATACGTCTCTATATTTTGTATCTGGGCTAGAACGCCTGCCAGTGGGTACTTTTCCACCTGTGGAACAGCGAGTTAAATGACCCAATAATTTGCTTGAGTATAAATCGGTAATGAGGGTTGTCGTCTGAACTGTCGTGTTCCTCGTGAGGCACACAGAATATTGATATGGTACTCTACAACGATACCTAACTTCTCTGGAACAGATATCGTCCTCGTGGAATTTGTCAATGCTGTAGACTGCCCTTCCTGCAAAGAAATGCTCGAATACAGAAAGAACACTGTCTGTTGCAATCTATTTTTGCTTCAGTCAGCGTCCTCCTTTGTTGGATTAAAAAAAGAATCATCCTCATTCAAGGAGCTTGTTATTTTCTTGTTGACCTACGAGTAACGAAATTTACTGGGCACAACCAATCTAAGAAACCTGGTGGTAGAAACGATCGCCTCTTCCCTTTGTGTCACTTTGTATTTCGCACAACATGCAAAACTGGTTTTTTTGAGTAATCTTGGTGAACTGTCACCGACAGATGCTTCGTGAACACTTGCTAACTTTGTATGTTTTGTTAAACTTCCTCATCATTGAGGCCGTCATCGACCAAGTGCTGTTTCTTCTGAAGGCCCTGTTTTAGTGCAAAGAAAGGACTTTGCGGAGAAGAAGGGGCCCCCGACCGGCGAAGCGCTTTTGATGAATCCTTTAGGGCAAACTTCAGCAAATTCAGACAGATACTGACATGCCAATCCAATGGCCCCAATTTTCTCGCTCTCGAAGAACCACCCTTATCAGCTAACAACAAAAATTTGCCCAGTACCTTTCCAAAACGTCTGGTAGGATATTACCTGAACGGTGACCATTCGAGAGCGTTGCCACGCGCGGCGACGCATCCAGCTCACGCAGAGGCACACCGTGATACATCCTATGCGCTCACATGCCTACGCGTCGAATACACATGTATGATGTTCACGCACATGTGTGCACCTCTTTGATGAGCTGGGCTGTATCCTCTTATTTCTTTCAGCATGTGTGCGCTGATACAGACAGTGATGAGGTTCAGGATATCGTCCCGCGGGGCACGGACGAGTATCACTTGTAATGCCTTCCTTGCGTTGACATCGTGCTTCACGAAACAGACGAATGAAGCAGAAAAGTATAGACACGTGAGGAAAGGTCAGCAGATCACAACCCAGCAGAAACGACAATTAACGACCTACTCTTTTGAAAGCCAGCGCCGTAAAGGAACATTTTCCGAGCGCTTATTACGCCCTCTGCCCTTGAATAGCTGTGAAGTGATACGATGGTAGAGTTTTATGTGTAAGCGATAGGATAAGAAACGCATCCCATGGACCCAACAAAGTAGACACCAGTAAGTTGCAGAATTCGCTGCTGTGACGGAGAAGTAGTTACGTTATTAAAGGCGACGGCATGCATGATGGCCCAGCTGCAAGGAGCGGCCACATGCAGCGAGTGAACTGCGACACGCTGCGACGTAAAGCACCACATGCTAAGTGGTAGATCTCGCGGATGCGTCACGTTCTCGAGAGCAACCATAACTCAAACACGGGATGCACAAGAAACTGGCAGGCTGTCATCTTGGACGATTTTTCAAGCACTTGAAGAAGTGAAGCTGTGCTGTCATGTATAATCTCAAGAAAGAGATCCATTAGTATTACATAGCTGCACACGGAATAGGCAGTACAGAAAAGAACGGAGGAAGCAAGGTGCGCTTGTCAGGGGTCGCTGGAGTCCACCGTCTGCAGGAAACTTCCGAAAGAATAACATATTCACGTAAAGTCTCTGTGACTCATGGTTTCCAGTCCTCTGGGTCATTACCTTTGACGCAAACGAAAACACCCGAGAGCGGTAAAGGAACACAAACAGTAAACGTAGTGAGTGTGCTTGTTTGCACACGTGGGCTTAACCTCTTTCGCAATTCTGGCGGACTACATGCTACTGCAGTGACGCACTAGCAGTCGTGGAACTCAGTCACAACGTGTCAGCTCTTCCGCATGAGCCTGTTGTCTATATGTATGTATGAGTACGTACAAAAAGAAAATGAATGTGACGCGGTGGAATAAAAGTTGTAGCTAGGATGGTAGAGCGCTAGTACAATGCAACAGTCCAACGTTGACGCCTGAACGTCAGCGACAGGCAATAAAGAAACAGCAGCCCTGCTGTGCCGCTTTCGAGTGCATCCAACCATGGTACCCTCCACGCCTTTTGGGGAGCGGTCAGGCGCTTGGGCGCATGAACAAGGGAAACACTCGAGCAAAATTGATCGTAAGAGGGTAAATGAGGAGGCTGCCCTGCTGCTGAGGCCCCCTCAAAGAATTCGTTTACTACAGCTGCAAGTCGCCAAATCTCTTGGCTTGCCCGTGTGTACACTCGGTCAGTATTGCCTCAGTAATGAGCGTCACTTGCGACAGTCTGCGCTGCTCTCATTTCTATTGCACACAGACAAGGAGCTTTGGTTTAGCAGCAGGGAAGGCGCTGAAACAAGCGTCTATCGAACAACAGAAACCCGTGCGCGTTCACCGTATGTGCGGCCGAGCAGGATACATTATACAAATAGAGGAGAAAACGAAGGTGGGGATCGTAGCAGGTTGTTGAAGTTGCGTCGCGCAGCAACATACGTAGAACAAGATCAGACCAGAAACCCGGAAGGAAGATGTTCAATACCCGCAGAGGAACCGTATTCTATGGGATACGAAATACGTCCGTTTGCACAGTCAGGATGCAGCGGACCGCCCATCCCGCTAAAAGCCAAAAACAAACCACAGCCATTAACTCTAGCAAAACCGATGGGTTCTATCACAAGAGCAGCCGTTCCCATGGCACATACTCTGATGTCGGGACGTGCAGCAGCAGAACGGCCATCTACAACTGCGTATTGTTCACGAGCTGCAGTTGTCTATGAGAATCGCGCAGCAGGGGCTGCGGGTGCGCTTACGGCAGGACTGCGGCATGAGACAAGAGAAACTGTTGAAGGACTAAGTGAAGCGGATACTAGAACGACAAAACCACATCAACGGATGTCAAATGGCAGCGAAATTGCTGCGACTGCAGATGAGCGAAATTTGCTGGTCGACTTACTGCGGCAAACCTTAGTCATCATCCATCAGCCTTTGCAGTCTACTGTACCAACTAAAGCAAGGAGCTGCTGTGAAGCAGGTTCCTTCACGGCAACACCATGGGAGAGATGCAAGTGCAACTGCAGCAGTTGCCTGAAGGTACCACAGGCCACATGCGGCACTGCGGAATCAGCCACACGGGATACCAGCATTAACCGAAAAGAGACAGGTGGCTTAACCAGCATGACAACAGCAAAGGAATTCGGCAGTAGCAGCTGCTGGAAAGCAGCAAAGGACAGCAGCAGCACCGGCGGCTCCAGATTCACCCGCAGCGGCAGCAGTAGTGAGCGACTAGATAGCAACAGTGGTGCCAGCAGCATCAGCATGAAATGGATTTCAACGGGGAGCACTTGCAGTGAAGAGAGCATATCCCAGGGGAGCACCAGATATAGGGTGGCGCCGCACAGTATGTCTGGAAATACAACCGCTTCAGTTTCTTTGATGGAAAATAGTAATGAAGTAGCAAAGCCACACACACTGAACGGAAGAAGCTGTGTGGAGAAAAAGATGCAGGTGATCAGGACTCGCAGCGGCAGTAGCTTGCAGAATCAGCTGCTCCGCCACTGGACTTGGCGCATCAGGAAGTCTACAGCTTCACCACGGTATATGCCTACAAACTTCATAACTACATTTCGTAATATGTTTATCACACATGTGTGAATATATGCATATATACGTATATTGTCGACATGTCCATTTTCAACAAACCACCTAGTCCACATATACAGACATTCGTAGCATCCAGATGTATATTTGTGCTGTAAAGAATTGTATACTTGGTACCTTTTTTTGAATACGTTTTTACTCGTGGCACAAGCCTGTCACACATGACGTGTTAATACCCCTTTCCGAGCCACACAGAACCACTTCACCCTTGAATGTACTCCGGCACCAATAAAGCGTATGTACTCAAGTTGTTATTATATGCTTCCTTGTCTCCTTCTCACGTCTGCCAAGCCAGCGTGTGTACCCCCGGAGGCATTCTTCCATCTGATGTTCTCCCGTTGCATCTACGGCTGGCGCTTGCTTAGGCCCTTTATTCCGATAGATCTGATGAGATTCTTGGCATGAGCTGCTTTTGTTTGGTGAGTGTGTTAAGTAAGTGTACAGGTGCATGCGCATCCTCAATTTCACACAGCGTACTGTAATTTGCTTTCAGAACGGAGGCATGTAAGCTGGAACCTAATTTACCTATGCAGTTCTAGTACTCTCTACATCTACCCGACACCTCTTCTGGCTCTCTGCGTGAGCACGATTGTAGTGTGAGTCGTGAGTATCCGTAATCTCGTGCGTCTTTACGATGTCTTCTTTACTCCGTTACTACAGTTCCAACGTCAACAAGTTTACCTGTAAAGTTTGGACCGAGATCGCGGCGCCGCTGCCAACAGTCTTCACAGATGTGCGTTCGAATCAGCAGGACGTTAAAGCAACATCAGTTGCTGCTGACGCAAGACAGTACATCATGATGGAACGAAGTGAGTCGAATGCCACTTTGTTTGGGCACAGCAAGGGTGAGTTAAGACGATGGCTCATGGATGCCGTCCTGACGGCGAAAGCAACTAGCAAGCTTTCGCTTGCGCAGTACACCATCTATTATTGCGGAAATGCTCAAGCCCTAGCGTCAGATGGTATCTAACTGCAAGTATATACACATATATATATACATATATATATATATATATACAGATATAGATATAGATATATATACAGATGCATCAACTTGCATCCCGCGTGAGGCCCGCAGACAGCCGCCCATGACTGAGGAGTCTGTCTGCAATTGACTTTAACTTCCCTCCTTCCTCCTGCCCTTTGGAATTCCCCTCACACATGTATACAGTCTCCCAGACATCAATGAGATACATGCGTAATCAGATGAATCTGATCACCATCAATATGGCTCAAGCACCACTTCTTTTGGTCGTTTACCCTCCCACGGCAACCTCAGGGGATGAATGCTATATGATGGCGTTGCACAGCTAGCAACTACAAATTTTGTGCTGATTGCTCCTATATCATGATTGCTCGCATGTAAGGTCAGGTTGGATATAGAATTGCCGATATTACTTGAAAAACCTTTAAGCTTCCCCTTCTTTTACATGTTCCTAGTTTCGTCTGTTTTCATAGGTCCAAGAGTGAGCGCTTGCATCCCTGTTCTGTCTGCTTTGCGTCCGGTAGCGACACAGCAACCTGCCTTTCGTGAACGCCCTTCGTGCTGGCTGCTCTCCCGCGACGCAGCAGCAGCGGCAGCGAAGGAGAACAGTGCATCAACACGTTATGGAGGGCAAGCTGGTGCTGGAGCAAATGTTTTCGCTCTCCCTCACGCTTCTGCTGTGCCTGCTACGACGGACATTCCTGGTGTGCCTCCTCCCGGTGCTACGGATATTGCTGACAACTCCGCCAGTACTCATCCAGCCGGCGTGGCCTTTGTCGCCTCTTCGCCCTCTACAGCGACAGCTGGTTGCAGAGTAGCTGACAGCAGACGCAACATAAAGAAGTATTCTCCTCATATCACTGTAGCTGTCAGTACTCCTGCTGCTCCCACTGCCTCTGCCGCTGACTCTCTTATTGCTGTAGGTGTTCCTTTACAGGCTGCAGCAGAAGGTTCTTCTCCTCCCGCTGCTGCTGCGGCTACCCATAGCACCGCACTGCCACATGCTTCTACTCCTCCACATCAATCATGTAGCACTACAGTCGTCCTCCATGTCCCTGCCAAAACAGTCCCCATCGGTGCTACAGAGCCTGCCCACAGTGAGGCTGCGCTGCCTGATCGCTCTGTTGCAACCGTACTTCCCGCGTCAGCTGCCATTAAGAACGTTCATTATTCTATTATAATCCCTGATGTATCTGATGCCCCTTGTATGCGGCAGAAGTCCCGCGGAAGTGCTGAGTCTCGTCGCCTCCCTCCTTGTCGTGTGTCCAGTCGCAGACGTAAAGACCAAGCCGCAAGTCGCAGCTTGCCTATCCTAGAAACGCATGCCCTGATCAAAACCCGCGTCTGGATACAGCTGGCCAACCTCCTCGGAAGACAGATGATTGAGCATCTGGTGCATGGTTGCTGTCTCTTCGTTGAAGAATATGTCTTCCTTCGTTGTTTTCAGTCCTTACCACCAAAACAAAAAGATACAGATTCCTCTCCACGATGTTCACCTTGGCAGGTCCCTGCGACAGGTCAACCATCTCCGTTGAAAATGGATGACGTTACCGCCTCTTCACGGTTGCTTCCTCCTTCACCCTGCATCTTTGACACCTCTGCTTCGTGGGAATCTCCGTCTTCCACTCGTTCCACCTTTTCACCAAAGAAGTCTTCTGATCTCTTCTTCCCTTCTTCGTTCCCTTCGTCCCATTTCACTTCTCCTTCTGCACCGTTGGTGCTGTCCCGTGACAGAACTGCCTCTCAGTCGCCTTTGGCGAAGGACGTCATACCACTAGGAGACTTTAAACCATCATTCGGCAGGTTGCAGAGTGAAAGAGATACCGCTTGTAGTCAAGCTTCCTCCATCCTCTTTTTGTCCTCGGTTCGTTGTTCGCATTTGAATTTGCCTTCTTCCTTTGTCGATACTCCTCTTCCTTCTTCCGATCCGCCGTTTTCTCTTCCTTCTTTCACTATTCCTTTCTGTGTCTCTAAGTCTGCCTCTGCAATGCGTTCACTCTCTGCTTCTTCCTCTCACAGCTCTTCTTCCTCTTTCCTTTGTGCCGCTGGTTCTCAATCTCTCTCTTCCCTTTCAATAAAGGGCAAATGCAGCTGCCTCACACCAGTGGCAGCTCTTCCATACAAAGCGTCTGACTTGTTAGCAGGTAAAACAAGTAAATCTTTGACACATACAAGATCAGCATGTCCTTGCAGTTGGAGATCTGCTCCTGCTTGCGCATCTTGCGCCTCTCGCAAATCTGTTGTTTCCGGCGCCCCTGCTGCGCCAGACTGCGACTGTACGTGTTCTCCTTCAAGGGCTCAGATTGCAGCAGCTGAATCCTCTGTTGCATCTACTTCTGGTGGTGCTTCTGTCCGACAAGCCTGCACGTTTTCAATTACGACTGGTGCTGCTCTAGACACTAGGAGACCATTGTCAGCCTCTATGACTGCTGCTACTGCTGCAGCAGATGCCTGCCAGCACTCGATTGCTGCTGCTTTTGAACCTACAGACGATTCCAATTTGGAGTCGGTGCACGCAAGCCACCACAGCACCTCTGTTCACCCCTTCCACAATGGGCAAATACAGACCTTCTTAGGCAGCTCTAAGGCATATTCAGCGGCAGATACAGATGTTTGCAATTTGCAGCAGCCTTTGCAGACACGTCTATGCTCGACACGTGCTACTTCAGCATTGTCTCGATCAAAGACTATTGCAGCAGCAGAGAAGAGAGGACACTGGCTTATAGACGGCGAGCGCTCCCAGGTAACAGGAACGTGTGTTTTCTCTTTTCCTGCATGTCTTAGCGATGACATGACACCTTTGTCGACTCAGCGGGCAGCCACCGTTGCCGCAGCAGTGACAGCACCTCCACGAAGAAAAATACCAGAGGAAGCAGGTATAACAGCAGTAGCAGAGCGAGTGGTAGAATCCTCAGAAGCGCGGACTGCAACAGATGTCCTACCAAATACTGAAGAAAATCCTGCAACAGCAGGGCCAGAACGCACCTGTGCAGTTGCAAGGGCAGCACTAAGGAAAGCACAAGAGACAGCAAAATCACCGTCAGCGCATGTTCGTAGTCCTTCGACAGACACATCATCGACAGCAGAATGTACACGGAGAAGGCATCGAAGAAAGTGTCGGCCATTCGATGAAGGTGTTAATGAACGGCAGACACTTTTTTTTCAAATCTGCGGCCCGCCCCTTACCGTCAACTTTATTAATACAATTAAAACAAAGACTAATCAAGCTTGCCCTGCAGTTGCTGCTGCAGCGCCAGCACCACCGTCGCAATTGTCTATGCAGAATTCTTTCCTTCAGCGGGAAAGCAAGAAGCGAGAACGGGAACCATTCAGTGAAGCTTCTAAAATTCCTGAAAAGAAAGGGAAGACGCAGCAGCAGCAACACCAACGTGAGGACCAGCCAATAGGAACACGGCAGCAGCAGAGAGAAGTGGACGCGCAGGAGCGGCAGGAAGAGACTGGACGACATTGGCAGGCATTTCACCAACAAGCACAGGAGCAGCAGCGAGGGTCCGGCATCCTGCAACAGGAGTCAGACACAGAAGAACCTTGTCTCTTCGAGAGCTCCACGACAGTGAAACACTGGGGTTTACAAAATCCGATTGTCAAAGATGGCTCAGTGATGCACTTGCCTGAGATGCCCACACCGAAAGAGAAGGTCTCTGTCTGTGGCGAAAGGAACTGCTACAGTAACAGCAGAAGGAATGGAAGGAACTGTTGCCCTCGCAGGAGTGGAAAGGGTTGTAGCTACAAAGAACAGAGAGATCGCACAGATACCGCCAATGCTGGAAAGAGAAGCGACAGCAGTAAAGAAAGGCGCATTTGTACAGCAGGATACTACAATAGCAGCAAGAGCGGCGAAGGAAGAAGCAGCGTCCGGAAAGACTATATCAACCACGACTTCCCAATCAACGGTCGAAGCATCTCTCGTGAAGAGACCTTGAGCCACATTGAAAGAAGAAGTAAGACTCCCCCGCTGTTGTGCGCCACTTCGCCGTGTGACAGTAAATGCGCAGTTCATGACGGGAGCAGCAGATATACGACTGGCCATGGAGCGAGCAACAATGAAAGACATAAGAATGAAATTATCTTCAAGGGTTTGCATACCTGTTTTGCTCAGCAGAAGTTTGATGTGAACAAGTGTGCTAGACTTCACCTCCAGACCACTGACATAAAAAGCAGCAGCAGCACTGCGTACTCCACTGCTAGCGGCCATGGCGACATTGACAGCCTTGACGTTCTCAGGGTGCGCCATGGTAGCAGCAACATTATAAGCTGCAGCAGTTCGACCCAGCAGCGCAACAACAATAGCAGCACAAGAGATCCCAATAGTACCGATTGCTGCTGTAACAAGGTCTATGACGGTATCAATGATGGCGGCAGCGCTGGTGGCTGTGGCAACAGTGTAATCAACGGTAGCTGGAGGTATAGACACCCTTCCATGAGCAACAGCAGCCCTGATGGCTGTAACAGCAGAAGCCAGGGCAACCTAGGCATGGTGTGCGACTCCCATCTTCAAGGTTGCGGCAACAGCTGTATTTGCAGCAGCAATCCCACTTTTCTGAGTAACAGCCTATGCAGAAGAATCAAGAGAACTGCAGCGGAGCAAGGATCTCCTATTAAACGTGGAAGGATGTGTCGTGAGAGCAGACGCTACGTCGCAGCGCTGCGACGTGAACGGAGGCTTCTAACCAAAAGAAAAAGGCAATATTCCAACTTGGTGCCTTCCGGCGCTTCACACTCAGAAAGGGCAAGGGAGTGCTGCTTCTCTAGGTTGATGGGTTGTATGGGAGCACAGTTCGAAGTGAAGCTGCCTCCACACGCACAGCCGACGCAGCAACCGCTGAAATTTCATCGAGAGCATCAGGTGAAGGCTTTGCACCAAGAGAAGCAGCAGAAGCTGCTACAGAATCAACCACAGCAGCCTGCACAAGAGGGTATCTCAGCCAGACAGAGCCTAGAGCGAATGCAACAGGGGAAGAAGCATTTCATGCAGGCATCCTTTCATCACATACCGAAAGCCACTATTCAACGTGGCCAGCCGCATGCGTTGTCACAGCAGCAGCAGCTACCGTTGCAGATCAGTTCCACGCATACTCGTCGCTGGACATTCAGCAGCATAGCAATAGCAAGACATCTCATTTTTTACCACAGGTTCTTCAATAAACGCGGTGGCTTGCCGAGATATGCTCTCCTGAACGCCTTAGTGCGGGCGCAGCAAAGACATCCTCCTGTTAACGGACAGCTAGCAGGGTTCACAGCAGCAAGGAGAACAGCAGCAGCACGGCCAGAAGGAATACGAACACGGCTTCGCTTAAATCTGAGAGAGACCTCCACTCGTAGGGAAGCTACAAGCTGCAGAGCCTCACGTCTTTCGTTACGCCGAGCATCCAGTGCCCCTGCGTCCGTGTATGGGGCGAATTCACCTGCAGGAGATCACTTGCCTGGCCTTCCAGATCGAGCGGCATTAGAACGAACCCGCAGCATGCCAGTAGTTTCAACCAGTGATGAGGAAAATCTTTTGGAAGGAGAAGAATACGTTGCTGCACCGAAGATAAATACGCGCAGGGGTAAGGCTGTTTGGCGCTTATATTATGGTGTTCATTATATCAGTCGTCTGCATGAACGAATGAAAAGATTTGCAATTCTTAGCTTTAAAGTGCACAAGCCTCGTTGCCTAGCTCGAATGAGAAGTCCCAATATCATTAAACGTCACTGTTAGGCTCGCCAGGTCATAACGGATCTCTATATATCTCTCATGCCGCTGCTGCAGGACTTAACTCAGTCAACGAAAAGCAAATACTGCTTCTACGAGCAGATCGCTCTACACGGAAATCCTCGAGAATTCTCAGGCACCGAAAGAAACGTCTCCAAAGTGCCGCATCGAGGAGAATTCCTACATCTTTGCAAAAACACAGCGGCAGCAATGGAGTTCCCAAGCAGAAAAATTTTCATCTTATGCCATTGCAAAAGGTGTCTTCACACCGCTGGAGGAGAGAGACGGGCCCGACAGCACCAGGAGACGGCAACTGCTGGGCAATAAGAAGAATAAGAGACCGAAGCTTCTCTGTTGCTGCCCGTGTGTTAGCGCACTTTACGCTGTTTTCTCCTCATCTTTTTGATAATACTCTCGCCGCATTCGGAACACACAGTGCTGCCGTCGCTGCAATGACGGTGGCTGCTGCAGTTGCTGCAGTAAAGCAGCCGCAGGAACTGAGGCAAGGACGAGACCACCAGCAGCATATCCAAAGCACAGAGGAAAGCGAGATGCAGGAACAAAAGCACGCGACTGATAAGGCTTCAAGGACGTCACAACAAGGAGCAATTTATCAAGGACAGCAGAAGTTGCAGCAGCAGCTGGAAACTACAGTAGATCAACAGCAACGGAGAGAAAGACTGGCTTCGAAGAAACAATCACAAGAAGGCACCTCACAACCAGTGAAGCAACAGGATCTGCAACAATCCATAATAAGACTGAAGCAGTGCTCGTCCAAGGGCAGCATCCAGCAGCAGCTGCAACATGATGATTTTGAACAGTTTGGAAGTTCTGGAAGGAGACACAAACAGCAAGACAGTGACGACGGAGAAGGAAGGCAAAGAAAAGCTATAAAAAGAAAATGCCGATTACGGTGTTCTCTGACCCGGTGCGGAAGTCTCGCGTATTAATCTCGAACACACTTCTCTCTGTCGAGTGAGCAACTCAGAGCGATGTGCTCTACATGAAGGTTGCTGTCTATAGGTGCCTCTATCATTGAAGTGCAGTACACTATCTAAGACATCGTCTGCCGCAGTATGCATTTCGCCGTGTGCTCCGCAGTGTGTTGAGTATAAGAGTCTCATTTACCCTCTTTAACATGTATAGACATTCATATGCTTTGATATCATGTCCTTGCCCGGCAATCCTCTCTCACCTATCTGCAGTGTCCCGCTATTTTTCTCGCTTAAGTCTATAAGTGGGGTAGTGTATGAATGCTATTGAAATGTCCTGCTATTATTCTCCCCCTGGGGTATAAATGACCTTGGTTTGTCACTTATGCGTTTTTCTTATAGCGGAAGGCACATGAGAGAGGACAAACACACACTAACGCTAGCATGACAGTCGTCTGTATCACGCAAAACTTGAGCGGGCAGCGTTAGAAGGAGGCGGTAGTGGACTCTTCTTGAGTGAGGAAACTCAGCCCATACAGAAACTTTTCATGCTTTTCCATTGAAACAGCAGCAGTAGAGATTTTGTGTCTCTTCAAATTCCTCGTGTCTGTTGCATCACTTTCCTTCAGTCGTGCCTACTTTACCTGTTGATTTAAGCGACGTGAGGAGACAAAACGGTCCAGTAGCTGCCCCTGCCTTACGAGCTCTGGTACATCACACGCACCATGCAATAATGCTCTACAAACGCCTCTTCCATGCGGCACGTGCTGCTACGCGTCTTGAATATACTATTTCGAGTACTTCCTTTTCAACTGTGAGCCAAGCAGGTAGATAGATGCCTTGTGGAGAAAGCGTCTCTCTCTGTTTTGCAGACTCTCTGCGTTAAGACTTACTTGTGTCGTTGCCGTGGAATGTCGAAGACGTTATTTAGAGTACCTCTCGCGCTGGAGTGTACACACAGGAGGAAGGAATATCGCCACTGCTATGCTGTGCACCGCTTAACAGAACAGAAGTCACGCTGTCCCAATACTTCGCTCTTTGTCGCTAACGGCACAACGCCTGCTGTTGCCCGCACACTTCAGCAGTCACCGAAGCATGTGGAACCACCAACATTATACTGTATGGGACAGATGCTACTTCTCGCAGCAGATGGTGTTGTGCACTTCCCAACTCTTGTATTGTGTTGCGTCGATCAACACGTAGCCATACGTGTACTTCCACTAGCCGAGTCTCTTAGTTTCCCACTCATCTGCACACTGTGGCAATGCCGGTCTACTATAGGTATACGGACGTATATTTACTTCCAACTTTACGTTCATGTGGCTCTAGAAATACGTGTACGCACATTTTACGTGAGAGAAAACCTCTGTTTAGATTCTTCTACGGTAAAGCTCCGGCTAGCGGGTGTATGCGTCTCGTACGTGTTTCTCCAAGTCGTAGGAAAAGTGAAATGTTTGCCCCTGCTCTTAAACCAAAGAAGTCCGCTTAGCCCGCTTGGACTTCTGTCTTGTTCGTCACTCAACTCCACGCCATTACACCATTGCCTCTATTATACATCGGGAAGACCTCCTTCTATAAAACCGGGACTGCTAAGATGCACACGTAGAAGGACATCTGCATATGGAAAAGGCCCGTGTAGGAATGGGCTCTTCAATCAAACCTATATCAACCGACAATGTTTTATCTTGCATGTTTTGAAGTCAAATGAGATATCAATCTGTATCGACACTTGGTCCATTCTGTTTGATCCGCCCCTTTCGTAGATGCTGAAGGGAAAAGGCTAGTAAATGTTTGCAGAGAAGACAGAATATATGCGTGCTGCTGCCATGGTGCGCGACACTAGTGTGTACAAATATGTGACCCCGACTCATATGTCTACTGTGTGTACACCTAAGTAGACATCCACGTACTACTAGATCTCTACGAACCTTGAGCTGTCGTGGAGTCTACTTCAAACCTGCTGAAGCAACAGCAGCACATTTGAAGTGTCCGCCTGGAGGTGCTGCATATATTCGTGTCTCTACACGTGTCTGTATGCATGCGTATTCCTTGGTTTTTCAGGCTTCTGATTCCGCTCTTTGAAGAGCTCTTGCAAAGGCAACAGCGCTGTAATTATTTAAAACTGTTGCGCTCTTGCTGTCCCGTACGTTGCCCTTCTTCCGAATGCGGAGCCATTAGCAGGTTCGAGGAAAGCAGCCGTTAAAAATCCACTAGTGAAGGTGAAACTCTTCTACGTTTGCGCTGCTCTAACACGCGGTTGCTTTGCTGGTGCCTTCTTTTTATGTGGCTACATGACGTAGACAGCTTACAATTGTCTCCTAGGATGCAGTTTCACGGCCACTCTCGCAGTTGTGGAGACGGATGGGAAACTACATTTTGATTTCTATTCCTTCCTCACGCGGTCCTGCTGCAGCAGATATGCTGTTCATTGAGCAGATACGCTGCTGCAGATGACCTTGTCAGAAGAGTCATTAAGATGGGAAACTGTTGCTGTTTGGCTTACGGAGTAGTAGATGGCCTCGATGAGGGAGAACGAACAGCGTTTTTAACGTCACTCTCCTAATGTGTTTCTCACTGAGAACCTGCTGGTGATCCAGGAGATCTACGGACCTTTTTCATCTCAGGTCTGTCCATCTCTTTGAGCTTCGTCGCGGAAATGCGTGTACGTTATCTACATATGCGCCGACGTGTGTACACACACATTCCTTCATACAATGTATTATATGTGTGTGTGTTTGTCTTGCTGGAAGCTACGTAGAGCGAGTCTATGTGATTTTCTGCGAGGGCTAAAAATCCACCTCTACGTTCGTCTCTGTGCCTGTACGTAGAGCTTGGGCGTGTGTGTGCGCTTGTATACTTTGCAGCTCCCGATCGCCTGCACTGGGTTATACCACGGCTGCCCGTCCATGTCAAGTCATACATTTTCTTCACGCCGTCTTGCGGAGAGTAGTGCCGCAGCTGCTGGTTGGGGGTCGGCGTAACTTTCGCTTGTTGCTGTTGCGGGCGAAGCAGTTTGCGTTGCTGAATACGCGAGAGACATTCACGCTACACATGTTGCTGCATCGCATGCGCATGCATCCGTATTCCTCTCTTCTGTGAAGAAGGAGAAGCAGCGACAAGACCGACGCGGGTACTCCCGGAGCGGTAGGCAAGCCACTCTCGCTAGCATGGCAGCAGGAGGAACAGAACGAAAAAAAGAAACACATTACAAGAAGGAATAGGGAGCGATGCGCTTGGAGGGACCTGCAGAATTGCAACAGCGAATAGTTGCGGACAAGCACTAGCGTTACCATTGAAGACAAGAAAAGAAGAAGGACAAGGCAGCGCCGATATAGAAATGACCGAGGCAACTGCAGGAAGTGACGGAATACGAAGAAGAACAAGCATAACAAGAGAAGGTGTTCTTCCTGAACCAACACAGCAGTGCGCAGCACCAGACACGACTGCGGCCTGCATAATTAGAGTACCATCTAGAACATCAGGCAAAGACACAAGCTTCCCAAGAAACAAAGAACGCACTGTCTTACCATCCCCTCTGCGTAGAGATGAAGAGACACCTCGCCCCTGGAGGTCCTCTAGAGCCAGAGAAAGTAGCTTTCACAGCCTCGAAAGACTTCTGCAGAGAAGGACGCTCAAAGAAAGACTAGTAGGAGAAAAGAACAAGAAGATTTGCCTTTCTACAGCTCACTCTGCAACAGTAATAAAAAGCTTCCACACAAACTCTGCACAGCATCAACTGAAGAACGTAACAACAAGTGACATGGGACAGTTCTGCTCCGCTGCCGCAGTTGTGTCCGATGCCGAAGAGAAACGGTCAACTGATGGTGGAGACCGACAGCCCATGAGAAAAAAGAGAAAGAGACTGAATAAGGAAGTGCCTTACGCTATGCTGGTCCAGCACGGAGACAGCAGAAAGGCAAGTACTTCCCGCAGAGATGAGTTCGTCGCTGGTGTATCGGCTGCAAGAGATGCACGCGAAGAACAAAGCGATTGTCAGAAGAAAACACCTCTCAACACGACGTCTTCTCCCTTCGGTAACTGTTTAGCGTCTTACTCCGGTGTACATACACCTGAAGCAGAAGGTAGCTCTGAAAAAACGTGGACTGCTGCTCAAACCGCTGGAAGGGTCGATTTTGAAAATGACATAGCTGTCCAGACCCAATGCGGAGGAAAGAGGAATTTCAAGAGGGTGCTGCAGAAAGATGGAAGAAGAAGTTGCAGGAAGAATCAGATGCCACGAAGTACGGGGATTGCACCAGGAAAAAAGGAAAGAAAGAGAAAGGACACCTTGGACGGAGCACCGCAAGGTGAATTTCTTGGGCGAGTCGTCTACCTGATCTTCTCTCAACTCGTGGTTCCCCTCCTCAGGTCAATAATAATACAACCCAAGAAGACATCCTTTCTTTCCACCACACGTTCCGTATTTGCACCCGGATATACGCAAATGTATCTCATTGTGTCTCGTCCTAGGTCCGGTTGTAGAACGTCTGAAGACACACGTATGTCATACATTTTTTCGTGTTCACGCCCATACACCAGTATGCGCTTGCGGGCGTGGTCTGTAAAATACGTATATACATACCTATACATATAAGTAAGCCTACATACGTATGTATACAGATATACACAGACACATACATGTATATATATATATGTATATATATATATATAAATAGCCACGAGTCCAACTCTGTCTATTCCCAGAGTAGAGAGAGAGGAATGTGTCTGAATTGTAAATTGTCCCACAATATATGTGGATATGTCCGCGTGCGTACATAATATACGTTTACGTGCAGCTAGGGTATATAAGTATTATCAATATATATACATATAGATATATATATATATATATTTGAAACTGTCAGTATACTTTTGTAGCCGCCTCTTTACACCTTATGCATGTCGTCTACGTGTGCTTTGCGTAGAGGTGAAAGTAACTATTTTCACTGTCGAGAATTGTGCTGACGGCTTTTTTGTTAATACTGATACATACACAACTGTACGCCAGTTCTTCCGCGTCAGATTTGATGGTACTTATCAGTGGAAGTAGCCTTGAGATGATCCCCAAACTTTTTCATTCGTAATACACCCGCAGCTGTTCATTTTCTTTTTCTGTGGAGGTCATCTCCTTTCGTCATGCAACGATCTACCTTCTTACCTTTGTATTTCATTAAATATTCTTGTGCTCTCCTATCAGCGCTTGGAGGTCGGAACAGTAGCGGCGTCACATATCAGCCGCTGGTCTATAAGCTTTCTTCTGTGGAATGTTTGTCAATTCAGTTCCAGCCCTGTTTCTTTTGTTGATTGCATTTTGTAAATTGTAGTTGTTTTAGGAACCGGACAGTCGTCTGGTTCTTTGTGTGCATTTTAGACAGAGACAACCAGAGTTAAACAGAGAGACGTATTTTATATTTCTTCTCTGTGTTGCATCGGGAATGAAATAGCTTCGACTTTTCTGCCAGTGAACAGTTCACGCCGGAGTTTGTTGCATTTCTAGCGCACAACTCAGGGAGAAAAAATCTTTGCTTTTCAAGATTTCTAATGCATCTTTTCTCCTTTGTGCAGGGCTTTCCGTTTTAGTCCCCTTTTGATGCGGCACCGGCTTTCTTCTTTGATTTGTTTTGTCAAACTCCTGTTGGTTCTGTCCCCTGCGTGTTTGTATGTGTATGCAGTTCTTTCCCGTCTTTTGCCGGAGTCTTCCCTACTCGAACGGGACCTCCGTTTCTTGCTGCCGCGTTGTTTCGTGACTGATCTACTGTTTTTTCTTCTTTGTCTTTGCACTTTTTTTCGTTTCTAATTTTATTTTCCTTTTTAGTTTGCCCTTCATCCACGTTTCCATCTTCTCCATTTTGGTTCCTTCTTCTTTCGTCTTCCTTTTCTCTCTTTTTGTCCTTCTTTGTTGAAATTTTTTTTGCACACTGTATTGTTGCCACCAGACGTCTCGGCTACTCTCACGCTAGCGGAAGCTTTCTTTTACAACGCGGTTGACCGATGCTTCTGTTGGCTGCTTTATGTGTCTTTGTGAGGTCCTCTTTTTCTTCTGTAACAATCGTTTTCCCTTGCACCTGCTTCTTTTCTGTATTTCTTCTTTTTCTCTTGCTCTGCTTTGTTCTGGTTTGCCCAAATCCTCCCATCTGTGTTTTCGTCTCTTTTGTCTCTTCTTCTGTCTTTCCAGATGCAGTTTCTTCTTTTTGTATCTGCTCTTTCGCGTTCATTTTTCTTCCTTTTTGAGACCTTCCTGTTGTGACAATGTCTTTCGCTTCCTTGCGTTTCTTCTCCTCGTCGTGACCTGTATTTTTCCTCACTTCAACTCTTCAGCAGCACTTTTAATGAGGCGTCTCGTCCTTTCTCGTACATACTCGCTACAGACTGCCACCTATACATACACACACATGTAATCTGATTCTCTTCTTTGTCTGAAAAACCACTGTCTCTCTTTCTCCCTCAGTGCCACCTTTAAAAGTTTACATTCGTGCTGCTGCCAAGTTTTCTCTTTCTTTCTTCGTCCTTCTCTCACGGCCGCTGCTTCTTCTTTCTGCTGCTGCAGGGAACACTTCTATATCACAGAGCAGAGCCATCGCTCCACCGGCCTCACTTCTTTCGAAAGATTGCGTGGCTCCATATCGAGACGCATGCAGTATGCAGCTACTCCACGCGTGGCGAGCCTTGCTGCAGCAGCAATTTTCAACAGAAACGCTGCCACAGTTGCAGGCAGAGGCACAGCAGCCACGACAGCTGCAGCAAGCATAGACAAACCTAGCAGCTGGAGTAGTAGAGACAGTAACGGAAGAAGTAGGAATAGCCGCATCAATGTTTACGCAGCAGCAAAAACAGGACTGCCAAAAGAAACACATCCTGCAGCTACCATCGAGGAAGAAATAGCAGCAGAAGCACAGAAAAGAGCGATAGAAGAGGTGCTGGAAAACACCTGCAGTCGCAGCACGGGACACGAAAACGCTCACACCAGGAAAAGCAGAGCCTGCCAGAATAAGAGCAGCAGCACCTGGAACAGCAGCAATACCAGGTTTTCGCATAGAGGCGGAGGCTGCGACGACCCTAATTATCCCGGTAGCAGAAACAGCAGCTGGACGGAGGTATGCAGCCGAAGAGGCAGGTCAAGCACTAGCCGCAGAGATGAAATAGCTGTCTGCAACAATAATTCCGGATGTCACACCAGCTGCCGCAACAGCTTCTTCAACAGCAGCTCTACCAGCATCTCCAGTTCCACAGGCACCAGCAGCGTCGTCAGTATCGCTGTTTGCAGCCGCACTACCAGCGACAGTGGCAGCACCAGCAAACCGAGCAGCACCAGTGATATCATGATGAATTCCACCAGCAGCTCCAGTAGCCGTTACAGGAGCAGTATAACTAAAGGTCACCCTCGGAGCCGGAGCAGAGGAAGACTAAGCCACAGCGGCATGATGTCTAGCCGCAGCAGCAGCAGCTCACGAAGCAGCAATAGGTTCGTGAAAACCGCGGTTGTTGCAATGTGCGAGCAGCTGCAGGAAAAATGGTAGAGATGTTTGTGAAACTCATCATCGCGCCAGTAGCAACAGCGCCACCAGCAACAACACTTGCAGCACCGGTGGCAGCGAGAAGAACAGAAATAGCGTCCAGAAAGGAAGGCAAGAACGCGGGATCGGCGGGGACGGCGATACCAGCGGCGCACTAAAGATACTATTAGCAATAGCCTCTGTAACGAAAGCGATAGCAATAACTGCGGTGCCACCAGCAGCAAAGTGGGTTGACGCGAATTGCCCTCACGATGCCTCTTGCAATAATCTGTTGGTTCCTGCACGAGCATTTAAAAGCAAACTTTTCGTTTCTTCTCTGATAGGATCTCCCTTTTACCCTGCCTATAAGAAGTACGAAAGGAAGCCGCCTCGACAACACCCTCTCGCAGCACATGACAGCAGACGTCATTGTGTGTGCTGTGAAGTGGCAGCTGTGAGTGGCACGAGCAGCAAGAGGACTGGAGGGGGAACAAGTCCACGAAAATTAGCAGAAGAAATCGATCGAGCAAAGAACAAACATACAATTGAGAATGACAAGAAGACAAATCCAGCTCTTGAAACATTTCCTACTTTACACCAGCCCCCAGCTTTTTCTTTGCATTGCGGATCCGTGAGGGCCTTCAAATGAGTATCCAGCGGCAATTCTGCGACGGCAGCAGCGTAAGTACTACACATGCTAAAAGAGAAGTGATTTACGTGCGGCAATGCCAATGCGCATCGGCAAGGGCTGGTACGCCCCAGCGTCACTTACAGTCACATCAACACAAGAAAATCCAGCATGACATTTATCACATCGGAGTTAAAACTCCAGATCTGTACGAGCGGACAAATGTGACGCCTGAAGATGAGTGTATACATGTGAATATTTATCTCGAGGTAGACGACGAGAGCCTGCACAAGGCTGCCGTCCAGCTCTCTCTCCTCACACGTGTAAGCAGATATCTAATACGTACGCCTGTGTAAAACTACGTTCATGTGCCTGTCTAAGTATATATATATATATATATATATATATATATATATATATTTATATATATATATATATATATATATATATATATATATCTTCAAGCGCGTATAGGAGTAGACGCAGCTGTGTAAATCTACGTGTATTGCATACCTGCCACAAGTCTTCTGCCCTCTCGTCGCTTAGCAAGCGTCTTACATACGAGAGCCACATTCAGGAGTGATGCATACTGCATACTACATCTTAGCACTATATATATTATATATGTAGATTACAGCTAGGCCTTTGCATGGTGACCAGAAGCCGTGGAATAGACAGGTGACGAGATCTTGTGAGATGAGGCTAGTTGCACAGGGCTCCTGGATATATGCGTATTGTATTCTCTCTGTCAAGAGAGAGTTCCCGGTGTATGGTGAAGAGGAAGTGAAAGTGTGTGCACTTATAAACAGTGTTTTTCGATGACCTTGCTTTTGATATACCACGAGAACCTTCCCTTTTTGTGTGATAATATATCGAAAGCTGCTTGCCAGAAAAAGCAGTACGTGGTACTGCTCCCGGAGACGGAACCGTGAGGCTGCTGCTGACCCTTTCACACGAGATGATAAGGAGGTGATCGGGCGTGTGATGACCTTCATTTTTACACCTGATAAAGGCGGACTGCGCCTCTGCTTAAAGAAGGGTACCATGCAGACACCTCAAACGTATATGACTTGCTCAAAGGGGGATGTGCCCTTCGCTTCTTCATAAGTATTTGTATCTAGAGCTGCTGGTAGACAGTAGACTACTATACAGCTGCTGTTCTTCTACGGCTTGTTTATCAGGCTTGGTGGTCTTCAGTGAGACTCCCGCTCCCTATGCCTTTCTCACTGCGTTGCCCGCGTGTGCAAGAGAAATTGATTATCAATGAGTCTGGTCTGAACGCCTTTTTCATCTGCAGATTCACTTCTATTCCTCTTGTGCGCTTCGTGCCCAAGTTGCACACGTGCCCGGCCTCTCGGTCAACGCTCTCTCAACGGTCTGGCGTGCTCTCGCTCATCTGCTGCTGGCAACCCTACCGAGCGCAGGTCCAATGATGCCGTTTCAGCTGACGCCAAAGACAGCAGAAACCACTTCATGGCTACTACCGCAGCAAACAATGTCCCTGCAGCGAACATGACAGTGGGTTTCCTACAGCAGCAGCGGGTGTGGCTACATGGGTTCACAGCATCTGCTGTGCAGCATCCGGCAATGAGGAATCAAAACAGCGACAGCCAGCAGATTTCGAGATTTGGACTTGTGAGCAGCACAAGAAGAAGAGCCTGCATTGTACTGTCGATACACGCAACAACTGCAGCCACTGAAGAAAGTGCTGCTGTTTCTGTGCTT
>CATKUM010000528.1:0-26263 GCA_949786405.1 Onychomys arenicola
AATCCCTCTCAGACATGGCCATGGCTAACCCAATGTAGACAATCCCCCCTTGGGACACCCTCTCCAGGTGACTCTAGGTGTGTCAAGGTGACAATTAAAGCTGATCATCACATTGTGAGACAACAGAATGGAGCCCTATTGCCAGGTTCCTGCTGTAGACCTCTGTGTTCCTTCCACTCCCAACAGAGAGGCCTCGGGTGACTAGGAGGGAGGGTGCTACTGTGGTAACCGGGAGGGTTAGCCTGTGGCCTCTCAGAGGATGAGAGTGGAGATAATACTGATCACACAGACAAAGCCTGGAGCCTGCCCAGCACAGAGAAAGCTTCCTTTCCTACTTGTGTTAAAGTTACCTCAGCATAGGCCTCTGAAGAGCGTAGGGGAGTGAGGTTGTAAAATTCCCAAATTCTCACTTGCCAACTCCAGGAGAGGGGCCTGGCCTGGCA
Source organism: Onychomys arenicola (assembly GCA_949786405.1). Classification (NCBI taxonomy): domain Eukaryota; kingdom Metazoa; phylum Chordata; class Mammalia; order Rodentia; family Cricetidae; genus Onychomys; species Onychomys arenicola. The sequence continues at coordinate 444 of CATKUM010000528.1, forward strand.
CAGCTGATAGGTAAATTTGCAATGGGTAAGTGGATAAATGGGGTGAATCTGTGCAAGCATTAAGTCTGCAGCCCTCTGCCGTCACCTCTTGGCTCCTGCATTCCCATGTCACCTGCAGACTTCAAGTTGTCACCGTTTGTACCTACACCCATGTGCTAGACAGCTGGAGATGCCATGAAAGCCTCGGCCACTCCCCTGCCCTGACTGTGGCGCTGTCGAACAAATGCCTGGCACTTTTACCCCTTTGTGGGACGACTGCTTGCCATGACCCCAGTTGGCTCTGAGTTTCCCAGAGCCCTGTGGCTGCAATGGCCATGGTGGGAAGTTACTTGATTAGCCTCCTGCCTGTCCGTATCTCACTTCCTCCTCCTGCACCAGTGTTTCCTCCTAATGCGCAAGTTTATCTCTGCTTCTTGTTCTCAGGGCCCATCTGAGATGGGAGGCAGAGCCAGAAGCACGGCTTCTCCAACAGCAGCCCATCTAGGTGATGAATGGAGTATGTGAGCAGGGCCACTGACCTGGAGGTCAGAGGCGGATGTTGGTTATACTTCCTGTCTGGGAGTCTCCTGGGGCCATCCTGGCCAGCTGATGTTGGAGATGCACCTGTCACTCTGCACAGGCACTGCACGTGGAGAGGGTTCTGTGACCAGGGTTGCTCTTCCCAGGGTTTCCTTTAGAGTGATTTGGGATGAGAAAGGAGTGCCAGCACCAGGGTCAAGAGGGCACTGCCCATTGTCTTACTGTTGCATTCTACCACCTGCAGCATCCTAGAGGCGAGGCAGATGCAATGCAGGAGAGTGCGGGAAATGTGTCCTCCATCTGCTTTGTGCCTCCAGCAGTGGAAAATCCTGTGAACTGTATTAGTCAGGGTTCTCTGGAGAAACAGAGCATACCAAATGAATCTGTCTGTCTATCTTCTACCTACCTACCTATCTACCTACCTACTTATCTATCTATCTATCTATCTATCTATCTATCTATCTATCTATCCATCTATCTATCCATCGCTGGCTATGAAAGTCCAAGAATCCCGTTGTTGCTCAGTGCATGAGGCTGGATGTCTCAGCTGATGTCTTCAGTGTACATTGGAATCCTGAAGAAGTAGGCTTTAATGCCAGTGAAGGAATGGGCTTGCTAGTGAGGAGAGAGCAAGCAGGCAAAGAGAGAAAGCTTCCTTCTCCCATGCCCTTTATACAGGCTTCCAGCAGAAGGTGTGGCTCAGATTAGAGGTGGGTTTTCCCATCTCGAATAATCTGGATTAAAGGTGTGTCTTCCTACCTCAAAGATCTGAATTAGAAGTGAATCTTCCTACTTTAAATTAAGCAAAAATCCCTCACAGGTGTGCTCTCCATTTTGGGGTCTTAGTTAATTCCAGATGTAGTCAAGTTGACAACCAAGAATAGCCATCATGCTGCCCATCCCTGGTGCTTGCAACCGACCAAGCCTCTGACGAGATTTTATGTTGTGGAAATAACTCTCTAGATTGCATTTTCTGTAAGCTTTAGTAAAGCTATGTTCCTATTCTTTCGGCTGTTTGGATTTTTTCCATTTCCTATGAAGTGTCCTTTTTATAGTACATGGCATGAGATCGCAGAGACAGAATCTAGAGAAAGAATTCTTACCATTTACTCTAGAATATTCAATGAACAGCTACTATCTCTGAGGCCATGAGCTTGGCATTGCTTCACAGATTGGAGCTAAAGGCCACACTCTTGCTGTCATGGAGCTTACAGCTCACTTGTCTACTTGTCAACCAGGAAAATAAATTCTTTCCCTGAGGTGGGCAGACTCCAGACTGGCCACAGTAACCCCCATCTTCTGAGCCCTGACCTCACTAGAACATTGAAAAAATAATTGTGTGCAATTCTGAAACATTGCTTCTTCCCTTTGTCTCATGGTTTGCTCAGTCTGGAGGAAGCAGTGCCCTGGTCAGAGGATACCAGTGAGAAAGCGAGGCACTGAGGCCTTCTGCCTGGAGCATCACATAGCCTGCAGATGTGAATGACCCCTCCTGGAGGCATGTCTTCCATCCCAGCCAAGCCTTCTGATGCTGGCAATCCTGGCTAACTGCTCACCAGGACACCATGAGCAGTCTGGAGCCAGAACAACAGCCCCGCCATATGACTTAAGAGAAACTTGAGTCGGAGAAACTTCAAGATTGGATGGGAGTTCATTGCTGAGTGGTTGGTGGCGCACACCTTTAATCCCAGCACTTAGGAGGCAGAGGCAGGTGGATCTCTGTGAGTTTGAGGCCAGCCTGGGCTATAGTGTAGCTAAGGCTACATAGACAAACTCTGTCTCAAAAAACCAAAATAAATAAATAAATAAAAATAAAATAAAATAAAATAAAAGGATGGGAGTTCATCCATGACAGAATGAGGATTCATTGTTTTAAGCTTTTGAGTTCGAGAGCTGTTTGTTTCACAGGAACAGATCAGGGACACATGTCCTGTGACTGAGTGGCTGGAGAATGAGATGGGTCTTCTAGAGGGGAGGGATGCATAGGCCAAAGAAGCCGAGGCAGGCACACATCCTCTCAGGGTCCAAATTCTTAAAAGGGATTTGCTTGTTTCTGAGTGCCAGAGTCTCCACTGAGCTTCCTCCATGACTTTGCCGGTTAATCTTGATCGGCAATCTGATTGGATTTGGAACCACTTAGGAGACACACCTGTAGGCAGGTCTGTGTCTGACTGTGTGTGGCACCACCCCATGGGCCAGGCTCCTAAGCTGACTAAGAAGGTGAAAGAAAGCTGAGCACCCACATGTACCTTTCTCTGCTTCCTTGTGGCTGCATGTGACCAGCTGCCTCCCATGCTTCTGCCATCCTGCCTGCCCTGCCGTAACAGGCTGTCCCTTCCAACTGTAGCCAAAGTACCCTGTTCTTCCTCAAGTTGCCTCTGTCAGTTATTTTATCCTAGCAACGGGAAAAATAACCAATCAACCAAAGAACGACTCATGTGAATACGAGTGAGGTATTCTCAAGTGAAGATGCAGGCTGTGGACAGCATCCCACGCCATACTAAGGCCCACACTCTGGTTACAGATGTACCATTGTGTGTAACAACCAGAAAACGCCAGCCAGTCAGCATGAAATGGTGATAACTCCTGCCCTGGGAGTTGAGGGATTGTCTAAAGACTTAGTCAGCTGGTCTTGCTGTATCACAGTTTCTATTGATTTTTTTCCCTATTTCCCATTTCATTGTTCTTATGATTGTGTTCAAAATAAAGCACTTTTAAGGTTCCCTCATAGCTATTTGGGGAAAAGTCCTTCACCCCCATTAGTTCAGTGGTTCAAGTTTCACGTTGGGGGAAATCAATGGTTGGCTTCAGAGCTTGCTAGGTCCTATGAAGTGGAGGAGGAAGGTTGGGTGTGACATCCATTGCATCCCTTCTTGACTATGATGGGCACAGTGTGGCCAATTGCTTCAAGGCCCTTTTGCTTTGACTTCCCTTCCGTGATGGATTATACTTTGAACTCAGACAAAGATAAACCTTTCCCCTCTTAAGGCAATTAGTACCAGGGGTAGGGCCATGGCTGTGATCACCATGACAATGTGGCTCATGGGCCCTTGGAACTGTTTTGTATGCTGGAATCAGGGCTGGCCTTCATGGACCACTCTTGTGGAAACTTGGAAGACAACAATACTGAGAGAAATATACACAGGCTCACAAGGTTTCAGATAGGACCAAGGACTGGGTATGGAGCCATTTATATAATACATTTGCTAGGAATCTGGCTTCATTCTGCCCATGTCCTGAGAACTTGAGTCAAGTTGAGTTTAAAGATAATAGACTAATTTGTTTGGTGTAATGAATTTCAAAACAACAGGTCACCAAGGAAGCAGCTGTAGGTGTTAAAGAGAACAGCAACACTGGAGAGAAACAGTCCTGCACTGGGAGGGGAAGCTGTACTGTACAAAGTGGAGAAAGCAAGCTGAGCATGGGTGTTCATCACTCTCTTCTTCCCGACTGTGGGCATCATGTGACCGGGTACTATAAACCCTGCCGCCTTGAGTGTTCCAGTATGATGGGTTATACTTTAAGCTGACTTATGGAGAATTTTTATCTCAGCCACAGGAGAAGATATTAGGACTCCTTCGGGTCACAGATGAGTTTGAGCAAAGGCATGTTCATATCATGAGAGGAAGCAGTGAGTGGACAGGCTGCATGTTCTGACCACAGGAGATACTGTGTGAGTCCTAGAAGAGCCTAGTACAAGTTTGCAGTATTGGCTAACTAATCTATGTGCCACAGCACAGAAGGCAGCCACAGGACCCTTTTCAAAGATTAGAAATTCAACACTGGCAACAGTAGAGCGGTCAACCACACCCAGAGTCTTGATAGCATGGGGCCTGTAGCCTGTATAACTGTGTGCACTTGAAACCAGACTTGGTGCTCACAGTCTTCTCCCCTAGTCATAAGCAACGAAATCAAAGGATGTCCTGGGTTGACTCATTGGAGTAACTTCACCACGATCTGAGTGTGACACTGGCCTTGAGCGTTGGGCCTCAGATATTGAGTGGCTAGATCAGAATTATGGTTCTTCCCTATGCTGGCAACTGCACTGTGATCTAGTCAGGGTCCTACAAAGGAGCTGGGAAACTGTACTGTGATCAGCAAGGCACCTGGCTGGGCTGGTGAGCCCATCTAATAAACAGCTGGAGAGCGAAGGGTGCACTTCACACCTGCTTTGTCTGTGGTCCTTTCTACTTCTACTCGGTGGTCCTCTGCCCTCCAAGTATTCTCAGAAGTACTCCTATGTCTGGGTATGTGCTTTTCCCCAGGCCTCTCAGTTTCCAGTAGGTCTGAATTAGTGCTTTACAGAAACACCAAGAACTACGTACGTCTTTTCATAAAGAGCTCTGGGAGCTGATTTTCTCCTTATCACCATTGCATTAGCCCTCAGCTTTATCTGGTGAGACAAGAGACATCCAGATCGTGCCTTCAAGTCTGGGTCGCATTCCCTCCCAGAGCATCCGGTCCCTTTGCTCTCTGGACCAGGCCCATAGTGCATTTACTGTCAGCTGAGACACTCATTCATTCCTTCCACAAATATTTACCGGGCAACTACCAAATGCCAGGCACTCTTCTAAGCCTTGAGGAGGAAAAAAAAGAATGGGTGAGGCAAAAAATACTCCTTCTGACGGAGCATGATGGGACGATAAGCAATAAATAAAATGGTAAGTGCCTGGTGAAGGTTCTGCCAGCTCCATCTGAAGAGCTGGGCTCATCGCCAATGTAGTCAACGTAGGGTACCGGACGGAAGTGAGGAGGAAATAAAAACAAACAAGGAGGGCCTGAGAGCCGCTGGTAGAAGATTGGAATCTTACATTGAGTTGGCTAGGGGAGGGATAATGAGATAATGGGTGACTGGCATGGAGGAATTCCTGGTGGCCAGGACCTGGGTGCATGGCTGTAGATAGTCTGTGCATGAGAGCTGTGTAGTAGCACACGCTACAGGTGACACAGAAGGGTCCCTTGTGATCATCCCAGTTTCATTTCTGTGGCTGTGATAAAGTTCCCTGGCAAAAAATAACAAGGGAGAAGGGGCTTTCTGTAGCTCCCAGTTCCAGGTTGTCGTCTGTCATGATGAAGAAGTCAAGGAAACAGGAGTCTAAAGCTACTAGTCACATCCACAGTTTAAGAGCAGAGAGGAAGAAGGCATGCGTGTACCTGTAGTGTGTGTGTGGGTCCTCTCACCTCAATAAACTAAGGAATGCTCACAAGCCAACCTGTTCTAGACGACTCCCCTCATTGTGACTTTCTTCCCAGGTGGGTCTAGACTTTGTCAAGGCGACAATTTAACCATCACAGTGGTCATGGGCTCTTCTACATCCCAGGCACTGACACTTGGCCTTAGGACCTTGTTCCCACGGTGCCTGACTTATCTGTGCTGACATTATGCTGCTGTATTGTTTTGAGGGACAGTCCTTGCCTGCAGAGTCTAGGGCAAAATTTGAGTGTTGATTGTCTGGGGTGTCCTGGTGCTTCTGCTGAGGAAAGGCTGAAGCAGTTTGAAAGTCCAGGTGCCTTCAAGGATGGATCTTCAAAGCTTCCAGACACAATCCCAAGTAACTATAGTGCGAAAGACAAAAAGCATCTTATAATCCCCATTTGGCCCACTCTGTGTTCTGATATGATCATGCTAAGACTCTGCTAGGTGGAGAAACAGGGGTTTCTGTTTCTTGGCCATAAAACTTGGCCTTCCAGACTGGGGTGGGTATTCTGGGATGCCACAGTGTCCCTACTCTGATGACAGTGGGGAGCAGCTGAAGAATAAATAGTACAGGAGTTCTCAGATCTCCGGCCATAGTGAGAGCTAATTCCATATCTGGTAGAAGAATATGTTTGTGAAAGAATGTCTTTCTGACCATAGCTAGCTTCTATATGGATGGAATAGATCTGAGGACTCGTAAGAGAGAGATGCAGACGAACGAGGTCTGAAACGAGAATCCTGACAGGTAGGGATCCCCTGAGTGGAGGCCCCATGGGGGTTGGGAAGACAGAGACTCCTCCTAAGGCATCTTGTGCCACTTCTAGGATGTAGCTGTCATCTTCTTGGTTGTCATGGTGTCAGATGCTCTTAAGTGTCAGGCTTCATGGTGGAATAAGGGGAAAGAGGGAACAAGAGGCAGGCCCTGCTCAGGCCCTGCTCAGGCCCTGCTTAGCTTGGAAGAGCATTTCCTGGAAGCTGCATTCAGCTCTCCTGCTTTCATCTTTCAATCAGAACTTAGTCACAGGACCATGTTCAGCTTCAAGGACCCTGGGGAAGACTGTTACGAAGTACACAGTAAGGAACCAGGGCTTTACCCTGAGGAAGAAGGGAAAAGAGATGTGGCCAGCATACTCACCTCTGCTCGTAACAATTTTGGTATTTTTACTGTGAGTCACAACTTGGCGGATCATGGCAGACCCTGAGTAAAGGTGGGGAAGCAGTGATTTCTCCCAGGACTGAGGAACTGGATTCAGACGTGGACCAATCTCCTGCTGCAGCTGCCCTTGTGGGCAGGAAGGCTTGAGAGCAGATGCTGGTTGTTTAGTCAGGGAGATGGAATGTAGGATGACAGTTCTCTATAAGAAAAGAACCCTTAGAGTAGTGTGTGTGTGTGCATGTGTGCATGTGTGCATGGATGTGTTATGAGAGTGGATTCATTAGATCAGCTTACGTCCTAAGGGCCAGATAGCTCAACAGTGGCTGTCTGCACACTAGAGTCTGAGGACACAGGAACTACTCATTCTGCAATGCCAGCTGCCTCAGCAGTCCCATCTGATGCAGAAGCCCAGGAAGAGCCTCTTTCTAGAGAGCCGCTGGTCTTCAGTTCCGGCACCAGGACGTCAGTAGAAGACGGTAGAAGACAACAGTAGAAAGAGATGCGCGTCCCTGAAAGGAGTGAAGCCAGGTGGGACACAGTGCTTTTTCCTCGACCCCTTTTACATCTGGGGCATCCATTGACGGTTCTCCAACTCCGAGGGAGGGTCTCTCCTCTTCAGTTCATCCTTCTTGGAGATCCCCACACACGCCCGCCCAAAGGCACTTCTTCTCTTAGTTGCTTCCAGATCCCGTCGGTTGGCATTCAAGGTTGAGCGTCAAGAGCAGAAAGCTGAGCTGTGGTGAGGGAAGGTTCCTGGGTTCGGCAGCATTTGCTGTTTTCCTTTTGATTCTACATCTAAACAAATTCAGTATTTCTATTTTCAAAATAACATTCATTCACTGGTGTGTAGGGGCTGGGGGAGCATTGTGGAGATCAGAGGACAACTTAAGATTCTGCTCAGTGGGTTATATCACACAGTCTCTTCAAAGAAAGGTTTGTGGTCAAAGAGATGTGGGAAATACTGAACATTCTAGGTTCCACTTAGAGAGAGACATTTCAATTTATACACATTGGTAACAGAGAGAACTCTCAATCCATCTATTTCTTCAACTTTATTCATAGAAATCTCTTTTTATTAAGAGGACTAACAACTGTACAGTGTGGCAAGTTGCAGACAGACTTCTCTGTGCCTGAGCTCAGTGGCAGAATTCACAGCAGAGCTGGCAAAAGCAGCCTGAAAAACAGGACTATAAATTATGCAGCTACATTAATAATGAGGAAGATTCTGAGATCACCTTGGAGACTGGTGATAACATGCCAGGAGGGAGAGCTGAGGACCATGGAAGCTGGTGCTTCCTGGTCGAGTGAAGATGCTACCATGTGTTCAGTATGGTTAGTGTTCAGTTAGCTGGGCTCTTCAGAAGTGCAGACTCCTGTGCTCACCACTGACATTACTGGTGATAAACACAAGCTTTTCACCTTGGTTATTATGATCCTGTTGTCTCTGGGGGAGACTACTCAAAATCTGGTTTTGTGGTGCATGTATTTCATTAGCATGAGTAATAGGAAAAGAAATCTGCTTTCAGTAGATTTCACTAACTGTGGCAGTTTGAAAGAAAATGGCCCCCATAGGGGGTGGCACTATTAGAAGGTGTGGCCTTGTTGAAGTAGGTGTGGTCTTGTTGGAAGAAGTGTGTCACTGTGGGGGGCAGGCTTTGAGATCACTTTTGTTCAAGCTTCAATCAGTCCGACACTCAGTCTACTTCCTGTTGCCTGCATATCAACACATAGCAGCTCCTTCTCCAACACCATGTCTGCCTGCATGCTGCCATGCTCCCCACCATGATGATTAAGAACTGAATCTCTGTAACTGTAAGCCTCAATTAAATGTTTTCCTTCATAAGAGTCGCCATGGTCATAGTGACCCTTCACAGCAATAGAAACCCTAAGATAGTAACTTCCCAAATGGTGGCTATGTACAGATGTCTATCATTTATTTAATAAGAAAAGGTTTCTTCATCACACAGGGTCAGAGTCCTCTGTGTTCAAATGTGCCCCTTTAAGGAATGGATGGGCAATACCAGGGCATAGCTACCATGGGTAAATTCTGTGATAGCACCCCTCCTCCTCTGTCTGTGTCTCTGTCCCTGTCTCCTTGTTCTCTGCACAGTGGATTATCATTATCTATCATCTATCCATCTATCTATCTATCTACCATGTATCTCTTCCATCATATAGCTATCTGGCATCATCTCTCATCTATTATCTATCTATCTATCTATCATCTATCCATCTATCTATCTACCATGTATCTCTTCCATCATATAGCTATATGGCATCATCTCTCATCTATTATCTATCTATCTATCTATCTATCTATCTATCTATCTATCTATCTATCTATCTATCTATCATCTACCTTCCTTGTCAGCGGCACAACTCAATTTTTAAGTAAGTGTTAATCTTAACTTCTTTTGTCATAGGGATGGAGTCTTTGATAAAGAGGGGTAAAAAAGGTTTAAGTGGAGACCTTGTGCATCAATGACCTCAGTATCTGATTGGGATATTCTCTTGTTTTATAGCAACACACACTAAGGGGATGAAGTGGAGTTAAATGGTAGAGCTCTTGCTCTGAGTTTTCTTCCCAGCACTACAGAAAACTACACACACACACACACACACACACACACACACACACACACACACACACACACACCTGTGATGAACCATCTGAAAACTTGTGTTTCTACCCAGAGTTTAGGAAGACAAAAGAAAGTAGAGAATCCTTCTGAGGTTCAAAGAGGTGGTAGCTCACCTTCTGCTATGCAGTCCTCCATGCTGTTGAGCTTTCTTAGCTTTCCATACAGGGGCTGAGGTTTCTAAAACAGTGAGACAGAGAGAGAGAGAGAGAGAGAGAGAGAGAGAGAGAGAGAGAGACAGACAGACAGACAGACAGACAGAGACAGAGAGAGACAGAGAGACAGAGAGAGAGAGACAGAGAGACAGACACAGAGAGACAGAAACAGAGAGAGACAGAGAGAGACAGAGAGACAGAGTTTGCATTATGGGCAGGAGGTGTTCCTCAGTTAAGAATTTGTCATTTGTCACAGACAAGATCATGTTTAGGGGAGATGTTTAATGTGTACCCTCTGGTTATACCAACATTTTTCTGTGATCTTGGTAAAGTTTTGTGTCTAAAGGACTCCTTCTCGGAGCATTAATCAATAACATTGTCTACTTTTCATGGAGTACTTAGCAAGTGTCATTGGGCTAAGCACACACCATCACAACGAATTCCCTCGGCAGCTCAGAAATTAGACGCGTTATTTCTAGAGTACTTGGGATTGCTTTTCAGGTAGTCCCAGCTGGGTCAAGTTGAAAGCTGAAGCTGTCTAGGACACCTTGCTTCATCTGACGAGGACCTGTGGTTCTGAAGATGCATGTTGGTCTAGTAATTCTCACCAAACCTGTGCCAAACAGTCTAATATAGCCAATTCATGTAACAGTGTCGATCTTGCAAATGAAAACTTCCAATCACAAATTCAAATAAACAAAGAGACCCTCATTTTCAATTACCTTTCAAAATCTAGTTTAATTATAATTTTGGCTTTTGTTTCTGCTTTGAATCATGTGCCTAGTCCCTTTGAAGGAGGACTAGGGTCCTTGGGACCACCAGCTCTTTACATTTACAGTTACATTAGGGTTAGAATATGGTTTCCCCCAGATGACCTGTTTGTTTTGAATGACAATTTTCTGAATAATTGTTAACTGATGTATCAAAGCCTTGTCATCTTAGTGACATGAACATGTTTGAAGCATTGAAGGAAGAGAGGCAAAAAGTTGCTTTTCTGTTGCTGTGACAAATGCCTTTAAAAATAAACTAAGGAAATAAAGGTGTGTTTTATCATTGGGGGCTGTGGTTTCAGGGTGCAGTCTGTCATGATCGGGAAGACAGGGAGACAGAAATTCAGGCTGTCCTGTGTGTGTGTGTGTGTGTGTGTGTGTGTGTGTGTGTGAGAGAGAGAGAGAGAGAGAGAGAGAGAGAGAGAGAGAGAGAGAGAGAGACAGACAGAGACAGAGACAGAGACAGAGAGACAGATAGAGACAGACAGAGACAGAGAGAGAGGTGTCAATGTCAAGTGTCTTTATCTAGAATGCTCTACCTTATCTTTTGAGTGAGATGGGTCTCTTGCTGGATTCAGCACTCTTTGATTGACTGGCCAGTGAGCTCTGAAGATCAGCTTATTTCTGTTCACCCAGTGTGCGTGCTGGGGATCTGAATTCATGTCCTCGTGCCTATATAGACTCTACTGTCCTCTCACCAGCCTTGGGTTCTCTCTCTCTCTCTCTCTCTTTCTTCTTCTCCTCCTCCTCCTCCTCCTCCTCTTCTTTAGTCTGAGTCCTCAGCCCATGAAATCATACCGCCCACATTTAGGACAGGTCTTCCCTTTTCAGTTCAGCCTCTCTTGAAACACCCTCACAGAAACCTCCTGAGGTGTGTCCCTTAGGTGATTCCAAGTCCAGTCAAGTTGACAGTCAAGACTGATGTGATCAGTCTCATCCATCTCAGAAGTTATTTCCTGGTTATCATGGGTCTTTTTCTGCTGTTTAATTGAACGTCACACACAATACTTTATTAACAAGTTTAGTATCTTCAGTTCTAGAGTCTGGGAAATCCAAGATTATGGAGCCAGCCAGCATCTGGCAAGAGCTTCACAACACGGCAGAGGTACCAGCTGCAAGAGAGCGTGCACATGCGCAATCTTGCATCTCTCCTTTTCACTCACTCATGTGAGAACCCTCCATGGTGACCTTGTCTAACCTCATTTTTCCCCCAGAGGCCCACCTCCAAATATCAGTGTTTGAACTGGTGAATTGCCTGAACTTTGGGAACACATTGAGGCCATGGCAATCCCATTGTCCCCCGGGTGTGCATGGCTGTCGTCCCCATGAGCGTCTGAGCCAGTTTAGGAAAGAACTGAGTCTGCAGGTGGGCTGTCAGGGGGTGTGTACTCAGTTAGGCTTTGCTGAGCACAGCAGTGAAGCCGGCACGCACAACTACTTTATTAAGAAGGGAGTGAAAAATGGGCGGCGGCGTGGAGCTCACCTGACCCAGCAAAGGGTTTGAGAGGAGAGAAAGATGAACAGATCACAGGTTAGAGTGAGGTCCTGTTAGAAGCAGCCCGGGCTGACTGCGTGAGAATTACCGTCTCCCTAGAGGGGACTTATCCAGAAGATGCTGTGTTTAGCTTCACTACAATTCTGGCTGAGGCTGCAGCATCATTAGCACAACAGAACATGAAAGCATTACTTACAATATTTATCAGGACAACTGACTCTTTTTTTCCTTTCTCTCTGTCTCCCTCCCTCCCTCCTTCCCTCTCTTCCTCCTTTCTTCTCTCTCCCTCCCTCCCTCCCTTCCCTCTTTCTCTCTCTTCCTCCCTCCTCTCCCTCCCTCCTTCCCTCCCTCCCTTCCCTCTTTCTCTTCCTCCCTCCCTCCCTTCCCTCTTTCTCTTCCTCCCTCCCTTCCTCCCTCCCTCCCTTCTCCCTCCCTCCCTCCGTCCCTCTCTTGTCCCCCATGTGTGTTTTGCATATAGCGGTGTATGTCCAGGGGTGTGCCATTTCTGTGTGCATGCAGAGGCCAGAAGAGAATGCCAGGTTCCCTGTTCCATCACTGTTCACTTTCTTCCCTTGAGACAAGGTCTCTCACTGAACCTGGAGCTAGGCTGGAGACCTGTTAGCCCCAATGAACCTCCTGCCTTTGTACCCCATCCCTTGCCCTAATGCCGTGCTAAAGGCATGTCCAAGTGATGCTGGGATCTGAACTCAGGTCCTCAGGCTTTTCCAGAAAGTACTCTTACTCACTGAGCCATCTCCTTAAACTTCTGTATTGTATGATTATTAACACTTCTTTTTAGGATTTCATTTTATTTTTTAAGTATGTGTGTATGTGTTGGGTGTGCAGTTTGTGCATGTGAGCGGGATGCTTGTGGAGGTCTCCTGAAGCTGGAATTATAGTTGTGATCTGCCCAAGGTGGGTGATGGGACCCAAACTCAGGCCATTTGCAAGAGCAGTAAATGTCTTACCTGGTCCGTCTCTCCAGCCCCGGGGTTATTAACACTTTTCAGAGACATCACATTTGAGCTTGTGGAAAGGATAAGTCACTCTCCTTTAAGGCAGGATCCCTGGCAGTAAGAGGTTAAGTGGGACACTCCCCAAGGGAGACCCGTTCTGGGGCCAAGTCTGCAGCTGGGGCTGGAACACAGTCTAGTATTGTTTCCACTGCCTGAGAAAACTGGACATCCCCAAGGCCCCGCCTCTCCACTCCAACTAGTGTGAGAACTGCAAGAAAGCATTTTTATTGAAAAGCTCTAATGCACTTTTTGGGGGGAAAAAAAAACACTTTTGAAAGGTTCCTTAAAAGGAAAATTGATGAGGGCAATCATTTTCCTTTCAATGCCCCAGACATCTGCTGGGCTTGCAGATTATCACATCCAAGGCTTACACACCATGTCTGTGGACTACACTCAGCCAGAGCCAGGGGACGTCATTTGTCATGTTCCATATCTTAGAATTCTGTTGTTCAATATTTAAGGGCCAAAGTTTTCACAAGACACACACCACATGTGAAGGAGGACAGGAGGGATGTAGCCAGCATTGGGGTCATTATTTTTTTCTTGGGAACTGTGCTGCAGGGTCTCTGCTTCCTACACCAATCACTGGGAAAGCTTTGGCCAGGCTGCTCCAGTGTAGCTGTTGATTATAAAATGTGTCTGCACCCCTCCTCCACAGAACGTCCATTATTTCTCATCGGGACAAACCCTGGGTGAGTTCTCTCCCCTTTCTTCAACCCTGTCCTGCCTGCTTATTCTGGCCTGTCATGGGGCAATGGGGGACATATTCAAGTGTGAGGTGGATGTGTGGCAGAGACTGAAATGGGCAAGTGGGTGTTCACAAAAACAGAGTGGCACCACCCCAAGCGTTGTGGGGCCAGAAGCTTATGCAATTCAAGGGCTATTCTTTAAGCAAATGGACAGCAACCCTTCCTTGGCAAATCTTCCAAAAGCTAACATCCAGAACACACACACACATGACCCTCATGCAGGCCTCAGAGTGGGCAGTTGAGGCCCCTGAGCTTGTCTTCCTAGTAAGTCCAGCCCTGGAGAAAGAGGGAAGTCCTGATTCCAAGCTGCTGGTTGGGATCCTTGTCTCCCACCAGGATAGAGTTTGCATGCAAAGGAGGAGCTATGCTGCTTTTTGTCAGCTTTTCTAACTCTTGCTGTTTGACATCCTGAGCAGCAGCAGCTGCAGCAGCAGCAGCAGCAGCTGCAGCAGCAGCAGCAGCAGCAGGCGAGTACAGCAGTAGGTGGCACCCCATAGTGTTACAATCTACTCTAGGGTAGCGGGGTTAGTGGGATTCCTCAGCCCTACAGTGATACAGCTTCTGTGTTGGCTAGCATAGGGTATGGGCACCATTAGCTCTGTTCAGTGTTATAATTCTTTGGTTGACCTAGGCCTTGATGGCAGCCAGCATTACAGTTCCCAAGTCTAGAGTGTCTGAGACCCTTGGCCCTAAGAACTTGACAACTCTCTGGAACTCCTCCAGTGACCAGAGCTTTCAATTTGCCTTCCCTGGCACTTTACAGCCTTCTGTCCTTCTGCAGCCTCAGCCCTCCACCTTCTCTCTTCTCTGTACCTCTACCCATCCTTCTGTTTCTGTCCTAGCTGGTCTCTCAAGCAGTTCAGCTGTCTCTGAGTGGCAGCTGCTGCCTCTGTAGCGGTTGGGCATCCATCTTGTTTTTCTGCCTCTCTTGCAGCTATCAATGTAGCCAGCGGCTCTGTTGCTTTTGCAGCTAGACCCACTGCTGCCTCTTCAGCGGTTAAGTGGCCGTATGTTCTCATGCTTCTGTGGCTTAGCATGCAGGCCGCTCTTCTGTGGCTCCTCTGCCTCTGCCTCAATGGCTGCTCCATTGGTTCTGATCTTCATGTGGCCAATGTGACCTACTGTAGGCCAGACATGAAGGCTTATGTTTGCCCCAATCACAGGCATCCAAGGGCAATGCTCCCCCTCTGGCCTGGGTGGAAATGATTGCAGAGTTGTTTTGTAGGTCTCTGAGACTTGTGATCATAAAAAGTCCAGTGCAGACTGTTAGAAATGATAAAGGCCAAGTCTGCACCTCTTGGGGTCAAAACAAGTATCACGGAGCTGATGTGCTACCCAAGAAAGAGCCAGTTCTCACACAAGCAAGCAGGAAGAGCAGTTAGCACATTGTCTATGGGGCCTTGTGTTGTAGGTGCTGCTGTCTTTGGGTCTTGATTGTGGGGATAGAATCTGAGTTGTTGAGGGTGCCCAAGGGCAGCTGATCCATGATGCCCTTCTCACTCCTGTGACAACCCTGAGAATCCTGGAGTCTGACAGTGCAAACTCCCTGGCATGGAAACCAATTAGCACAATGAACTGTACAGTACCAGATGCCCTGGGGGATGGACCAAGGAGAGGGGTGGAATAGCTGCAAGAGACCCCCATAGCGGGGGTATGATATGAGTACATGAGAGACCCCAAGGCCCTAAGAAATAAGTGGGGACCATTTAAAGAAGGGTTTAGATCCCAAAGTAGAAGGTTGCCTTGAGCACGAAAACCTTTGTCACCTTTTGTGGCTACTGATCTGTTTGAATGAATTGCTACCAGTGTGGCTGGGCTGGTAGATGCTCTGTGCTCTGGGGCTGTCTGCAGTCAAAGTACTGATCCTTTCTGAAGGCTGTGAGCTGAGACTTCTGCAAATCAGGGAAAATAGCAGTTCCTGGACAACCCTGGAACAAAAGGCAAAACATTGGAATGACAGAAGAGACTCTGCCTGAGTAGACCGGGGCTTCTGCAGGAAATCAAGTCCACCCAGAGTTCAGCTGAGGAGAGAAGAGAGGCTGCTCCATTTCTGACCTTGCTGGGAACTTAGGATCCTCAGAGCCCAGTACCTACAAGGCTGTCCTAAACAGGGACTGTAATTTTTGTATTTCATCCTTTCTCCTCTGTCCTCAGAGAACAGTAGAATAAACCAGAGGGTTAAGAGCAAGAGAGTCTGCAAAGGAAACAGGAAGGTTGGTTTCACAATGGTTAAGCTCAGCTGTCAACCTAATGAGACCTGGAATCATTGGAGAGATAGTCGATTGGGCATGCCTGTGGGGATTACCTTGGTTATGTCAATTGAGGTAAGAATATTGACCTACTGGGAGTGGCACTATTCCCTGGGCTCGGTCCTGTACTGTAGAAAAGGAGAAAGAGCTGAGCAGCAGAGGCGTTCATCTCTCTCTGCTTCCTGACTGGATACAATGTACCAGTGGTTTCCAACTCTCCTTGCCATGACTCCCCCCCACCCCCCACCCCATGATGAACTGTATCCTGGCACTGTGAGTCAAAACAAATCATTTCTCCCCAAACCTGCCTTTGTCAGGGTATTTTATCACAGTAATAGCAGGAGAAACCAACACAGCTCTATCAGTCACAGAGTCTATCTACAACCCACTGCATACACTCAACACATACGTTCTTTGCTGTGTCTTGCAGAGAACAATTTTATTTTTATTTTTTTTTTTGAGACAGGGTTTCTCCGTGTAGTTTTGGGGCCTGTCTTGGATCTCACTCTGTAGACCAGGCTGGCCTCTAGAACTCACAAAGATCTGCCTGGGTCTGCCTCTTGAGTGCTGGGATTCAAGGCATGCACCACCACCCAGCTGAACAATTTAATTTTATTGGTTCTCCTTGGTAGTTTCTGTCTTCAAATTATCATAATCACCATCATCTTTATCATCCTCATAATTATCATCATCATCATCATCATCATCATCATGATCATCATCTTTCCCTTCTTGCTTTAGTATTACCTTACTGTTCTCTTTGTAATTTAATATATTTTTCAACAAGGAAACACAGACTGTTGAGACCTTCCTTCTTTCCTAACACATGCATGGCGAAGCTATTACTCTTCCTCTAAGCATATCTTTAGCTACACCTCATAAGTTTTGATGTGTATTTATTTTTGTTCATTAAAAATACATTTCTGATATCCCTTGCAACTTCCTTTCTGATCCACAGCTAATTAAATGCATCTTGTTTGATATAATTATGCTTTTACATAAGGTTTTCAAAGGAATTCCCTTGTTAATTAAGTTCTAGTTCAATTTCATTGTGTTCAGAGAAGCCCTTCCCTGATATTGTTTCATATCTTATCCATTCACCACAGAGCATCCACTCTCCTGCCTACTCTGCCATGGCTACTAGTCTTGCATTCTCTTTTTGATCAAACTCCTTGGACAAATAGCTCACATTTGCCGTCTCTCTTTCAGTCTCTCATTCATTACTGAACCCTCCGGAACTTCATTATTTTTTCCTCAATTTTCCCAAGCCCGGGCTTCTGAACTCTCATTAGCTCTACAAACTCTTCAAGAGTCATCATTTTTGCTTAAAAATTCCCAATATCCACTTCCTTTGTTTCTGGCCAAGAAACCCTGACTGATGTCTCTCATATGCAACAATATGAGCCTCCCCAACACAGCATGCCATCAATCCTCTCCCAGTTTTAGTAGCTCATCACCATGGCAACCACATCTTCTGCTATGTGGCAGCAGATGCAGAGAGAAGGTGCTACAATGCCAAGTGAGGAAGGGTAAAGAGGGGCAGGTAATGAATTGGCTCACATTCTGGACAGAGTCAGGTGGACTTGGAGCTGACACTGACTACTTAGTTTGGCAAAGTGGCCATTCAAGGGTTATAATTAATGAGTTCATAGACTGGAAGCCAAGGCTGTAGTGGGCAAACTCACATATGTAGCCTTCTGTTTTCTTAGGTCAGAATCTTAAGACTTGTTTGGTGACAGAGTGAAGATGAACGTCTAATTGATGTGAGTAAAGGAGAGATTGGGAGGTGAGGAGGGAAACCATGGACTGAGAAACAGGACTAAAGAGGAGGAGAACAGGGTGGAACCTGTGGAGAACTGTAGATTGTGAACCAGTTTTGATTTATTTTCTCTGTCTTGCCTTCTCTGTCTCTCCTCTCTTTTCTTGCATGAAAACATTTCTTTTTTTATTTTAAAATTTAAATTATGTGTATGTTAGTGTGTCTGGGTATGGGTAGGTGCACGGAAATCCAGAAGAGGGTGTTGTCTCCCTGGAACTGGAGACACAGACAGTTATGAGCCTCCCAGTGTGGTCTCTGGGAACCAAACTTGGAAGGGAGAAGGAAAATAATGCCAGGAAGGACTTTCTGAAAAATCAAAGAAAGAGAGATGAACTGCAGATAGGAGCAGGGAGATTCACTCATTTGGACAAAAGGATGTTGCACTTCCATCCTCTAGAACATAAGAATGTAACTAGTTGTACCCTCAACCTCTAGAACCTGAGAATGTGCTCCTTGAGTACAGGGTATTTATATATGTGTGTGTGTGTGTGTGTGTGTGTGTGTGTGTGTGTGTGTGTAAAGAGGAAGCCATGCCAACAGTTAACTCTGCAGCTCTCACACGATTGAGCCTGTATGACAATGAATATTCAGAGATGGGTAATGCCTGGGGAGCACTCACCAACCTAAGACAGAACGCCTTGTGGCCTGGACAGATGTCTTCATGACTAGTAAGGTGACCTGCTGATGTCCCACTCAACCTAAGTCAGAAGCTCATTTTTTTAGTAAAAGGGGGGGACCTGTAGGGTCCTGGCCCCCATTTTGGGTAACTGTTGCATTGCTTGCTGGCCTTGACCTTGATATCCTCCCTATGCTAATTCTCTGTGAGATTCCACCTTCCTGAATGCTTAAGGGAAGCTCCTTGTCTGTGTATCCAGCATATTGGGCGTTAACAGCTTAGAAGCAAGATTGTAAAACATCAGAAGCGGGGTTGGGGAGTTAGCTCAGTGGTAGAGCACTTGCCTAGCAAGCACAAGGCCAGGGGTTTGACCCTCAGCTCAAAAAAAAAAAAAAAAAAAAAAACCCATCACCAACACCAACAACAAAAAACAAAAACAAAAACATCAGAAGTGAACTTCTGCCTTCCAGGGTTCTCCCATTGTGCTGTAAGCCTGTATTTAAGACCTCCTCCCTCCTTCAATAAATGGCATTCAGCATTCAAAAGAAGAAGGAGGAGGAGGAGGAGGAGGAGGAGGAGGAGGAGGAGGAGGAATCAAGATCATGATGGGGAAACCCACAGAGACAGCTGTGTGGCTTGATCTGTTTGTGGGGTTCCTGGCAGCAGGACTAGGACTTATCCCAGGTGCATGAACTGGCTTTTTGGAGCCATTCCCTGTGGTGGGATACCTTGGTCAGCCTTGATACAATGGGGAGGGGCTAGGCTCTCCTTCAACTTGGTATGCCAGACTTGGTTGACTACCATGGGAGGCCTTACCCAGTCTGAGGAGTGGATGGGGGTAGAGCGGGAGGGAGGTGAGGAGGCAGGAGAAGGGGAGGGAGGGGGAACTGGGGTTGGTATGTAAAATGAAAAAAAAATTTAATAAATAAATATATTTTAAAAAAAGAGGAACCCATGCACATGTGTTTGCTGCTTTTCTTGATCTCTACACTTCCCTATTAAAGTCCTGCCCCTGTGATTTTTGTCTAGTGCTCAACTAGGCTGGTACTTACCCAGAGGTTCACAAGCCTTGTTTTGATTCTAGAAGTTTAACACTTTTGGCAGCTGGATGAAAAAACGAAACTGTCAGGCTGTGGGTCTTGGCAGGGTGTGGTACTCGGCTAGGAGAGCAGCAGAAGACAGACTCTGATAGAAGTGTGATTTCCTCAGTGGTGATACCAAGGCCGTGTAAACAAGGGGGAAAGGATGCTTATAGTGGGGAGGAAGTCCAAATGTTAGATAATGGAACGTGCCTCCCAGGGTTGCAGGTATAAGACATACGTGATAAATAGGTACTAATGACTCAGGAAAGACACTCCCACCCAAGGCATCCTTGGGAGCCAGGGTCTTCTGGCAGTGTATGTTCCCCTACAGGAACCCATTTAGTCTGTTCTTAATGCAAGTTAGTGGCCCCAGAATTGACAGTCTGTCTTCTATTGCATAATTTATTATGGCCTGCCCAGCTCCTAATTGTTTTCATATATCCCTTCTGATCTTGTGGCTTCAGCGTCTTCTGAAAAATACTATTTGCCAAAGATCAAATGAGCCTGTTTGTTCGGAGTCCTATGAGTAATAACTTCATCCCAAAATAGAGACATGTTTATTAATAGGCTACAGAGCAATTTTCTGAGCCAAAGAGAAGGACTTGGTGACTATCAACCCTGAAGGCAGCCTTGTGCTGAGGGAGGTGTGGGGATGCTGAGGGAGGTGTGGGGATGCTGAGGGAGGTGTGGGGATGCTGAGGCAGAGTGGGAGAAGGAAGAGAGGTGTGGAAAGCAGGAGGGTTGGCGGAAGTAACAGAGGGCTTAGGAATCTTTGCAACGTGTTTATGAAATTTGGACTTCCTCCTTTCCTCCCTCTCCTCCCACTCTCTCCCTCGCTCCCCCTTTCCCTCCCTCCATCTCTTACTTACTTTCTTCCTTCATGGGCTTCTTCTCCTCCCCCTCATCTCATTACCCCTCCCTCTCCAACCCCTTCCTTATCCTCCATTTTCCTTTTTTATTTTAGAGCTATCCGTGGGGTCTGGGTTTGAGCCCTGGTAAACTTTGCTGTTCTGTCCATTTCCCTATCAATTAACAGCAACCACCAGCAGCAGCAGATTTTCATATCTTTGGTTTGGGAACGAGTGAGGTAACAAACAGAAACCACTCAGAATGGAGTCTAGCTCAGTATGTTTGTTAGAAAAATAAAAGTTTAGGGGTTAAGGATGCAATCAGAAAGCTCTGGGTTTAATCCCCATCACCGTATAACTAGGGCATGGTGGTGCATGCCTGTAATTACGGTGCTTTGAGGTAGAAGCAGGGAGATCAGGAGCTTGGGGTAATCCTCAGCCAAATAGGGATTTTAAAGCTGGCCTATCACACATGAGACCCTATTTCAAAACATAAATAAAGTTAAAATAATATGTATTCTTAATTTTACAGTGGGAATAACTGAAAAATTTTGCAAATACAACATAGAAAACTTCACTTTGTTGGAACCCAAGAGAGAGTTATACATGCTTCAATTTTTCTATTGCCAACATTTATGTATTGTACGTGTGTGGATGTGTGAGTGCACATGCCACAGAATGTATGTGGAGGTCGGAAGACAACTTGAGCCAATTCTTTCCTTCCACTTTGAGGGTTCTGAGGCTTGAACTCAGGACATCAGCCTAGATGGCAAGCACCCTTATCCACTGAGCCATCTTACCATCCCTGTGGAAGAGAGCTGAACCCTAGCCTTTGTCTCAGTCAAATGACTGAACAGTGTGTGCATTTCCCCTCCATTTACCTCCAGAGTGTGCAGAGCAGCCAATTCAAACGATCTGGCTGTGGATGACCCTCTGCTATGCTCAAAGTGGGGCCCCGCCAGCTCAAAGGCCGCCAGCCAAGCTGGTTGGGCCCTTTGCACTCTTATTCCTGTGACGGCCTTCCACCTAGATCTTGCAGGCTTGGATGGGGTGGGGTGGGAGGTGTCAGAGCAAAACAGTGCTTCCTGATTGGTCTGAGTGCCAAGGACATCCGGCCTCCTATGAATGTGGTCCCCATCACCAATCTTACAGTGAGGAGACCACCCCAGAGAAGACCACTGAGGACTTAAGTCCAAACTCTAGACTACTGATCTGTGTGCTAGTGGGAAGGCCCAGTTGGTGACCAGGTTTTAGGCACAGACTGCTCCATAGGGCCTTGCCAGGCAGTGGAGGCAAATGCCCCATGTCAGGAGATCCAACATTGACGGGCATGGTGGCACATTCCTGCAATCCTAGCACTTAGAAGACTGAGGTAGGAGACTCTTGAGTACAAGTTCAGTCTGGATCCTGTTTGCAGCAGGATCCTGTTTCAAAGTCAAGAGACAATAAATGAAAACCAAGTCACCACCATCTCAGGGCAGCAGTTGAGGGGCCCAAGACCTTTCAAAACACCTCAGAGTTGAGTTTTCTCCCCTAATAAACAGGTTTCTCCCTACAGAAACAGGTTATCAGCTCTGTCTAAATCTTAGTTCTCAAGATGTAGATAGCACTGAAGCTTTGAGGAAGGATGGCATGTGGCTTAGGGTGACATGTCACTTAGGGTGACAGTCCGTGCCCTAATAAATCAATTAGGCTTGGTCATTTGTTATCCATAAGCCAATGAAATAGCTAAATTAATAGTGAAAAGCGAAAAAAAAGAGATTTATTCAGCACATTGGGAAGAGAAAGAGATCTAATGACCCAACCAAATGCCCATCTCTGGTTCCTGAAGTGAGATTGTGTTAGAGTGTCGGCCAGAGTTATGCACAGCTACGCAGCCCTCGGTCAAGGTGTGGTCCTGCCCGTCATCAGTCCATCATAACCTCTTCTGTAACGTGGTCCAAGTCTTAAATCTTTCCAGGAGAAATAGTTGCTTCTCTGGCTAGACCAGGCTGTAGGCTTTCTCTTTGCCTAGCATGAGATGCGTGGGAGAATTAGGGATCCATTGTTTTGGAAGTCTGATCGCTAAAGTGAGGGGCACAGGTGTCTCTTTAGGTTATCTTCAGCCCCTGGGAAAGAGAAAGAGCTTAACAGTTAGAAGCACATACAATTCTCACAGAAGCACTCATACTGGACAGCTCATAACCACCTGTAACTCCAGCTCCAATGACCCAACACCCTCTTGTGGCCTCTACAAGTATCTGCACTCATATGTGCAAACCTACGCATAGATAGACACATAGAAAAACACCTCCTGATGGTATCCAGAAAGTCATCTACAAGGGAGCAGATGACCTGGTCGGGGGTCTGAGACTTTAACGAGGTGGAAGCAACAACCAAGCTCATGACCCAGTCATAGTCATTATCAGACCTGAGCGCCTGGTAATGGGATCCACATGAAACAGATGAATTCTCATAATGCCAAGCATTTTTGCACACCTCCAAGATCTGTAAGTCCCTGTGTGGCCCTTCAAGAATGTAGGAGAGTGGTCTGTTCTTCTCAGAAGACAAGCCCATTTAAATTTCATCATGGACCTTGTTTCCTTATTAGTATTCCAGTGAGTGAAGAAAATGTCCAAATGGGACAGAAGATCTATTTATATACACGTGGTGAGCTCCTGGACAGGCTGCCCCAGCCCTGGATTCTCACCTCTCTGGTTGGCTGGAAGCTCAAGTCAAAGGCCACGGACACACTCATATGGATCCACAGCATACCCCCTCGGTTGGGCATGGTTGCACATGCCTGGTGGACCTAGTCACTTCTGCCTAGTCATTTCTGGGTCAAAATGCCTCGCGTGACCAGGACCCTGTGGCAAAGTGCACAGTGTGACCATGTGATCTACGCACATGTGTAGAATAGCCTCATGGGCCTGTGTGCACAGGCGAGGCCCAGCCTTTATAAGCCGGCGCCATGATTTCCGGCTCCATCTTTGTTCACATGTATGTTCCACAGGCCTGTTCACATCTGTCCCTCTCCCTTATCTTAATAAAACTCTTGTTAGTGGATTCTGTCATGTTTTGTGACAGTTCCTTGCTGGGTAAGAGTGCCGCAAATTACCAACACACACTGGCAGCTGGGTGGCACCAGCCAGCTTCTCTTTTTCATTCACCACCCACTCTACCTTTGTTGAAGCCAAGTATAGGAGCTATGCCAGGCTTCTGTCCTGTTCCTACCCTCAGCAAGTCCTGTGTGCGGGACCTGCCCCACACCTGGCTTTTCTGCTGACCTCTCTCCCATCCATCCTGTAGGGACTATAGTGCCGAGCATCTAAACAGAAGTTCCTGGCTGTGACAGACTGGCTAGGACAAACAGCACAGGTTTGCTGCCTTACCTCTGGAGGTTGAGAATTCAAGGCTAAGGTTTGGCTCCCTCTGAGTCTGTGAGGGAGAATCTGCTCAAGGTGGTTCTAGCTGCTGGAAGTTTGCAGGCCATTTTTGAGGGCTTCAAGGATTTCAGAAGGTTCAGCCTAGTCACTACCTCCATCTTTGCCCCACATCCCCTGTGTGTTCCTCTGTGCTAAGCTCCCTATTGTTATGATTTGACCTGTTTTACTGCTCTGGGGCTCACCTGGATAACCTCACTGGTCACCTCCGTGGAGACTCTCTCCAAAGGTCCCACTTTGAGGAACTAGATGGCTAGAATTTTAATGCACCTGTTTTGAGGAAGGCCTGGTTTATCCACAACATTCATCCAAGGAGAAAGACCCCTTTGGCCAGTGTGATGCCTCTGGAAAAGAACAGAAGGCAGGCTGTGTGAGGAGCCAGGCTGGATTGCCACCTTCTTGGAAAATGTGAACTACACTCCTTCCTCAAGCCCAATAGACCCTGCTCAGAGAAGAAGCTCTGAACCTCTTGTTCCTGGCTGATATGCAGAAAGTATGCACTTAGTCCCCAGGTACAGTCCCTCCCTCCCTCCCTGTACAGTCCCCCTTCCCACCCCCTGTTCCTCGGCACATCAAGCCCTTTCATGCCTTGCAGACACCTCCTCTGTTCTCTTTAGAAATCTGTCTCCTGATCCTTCTGAGGCTGGCTCCTTCCTGTGGTTCAGATCTCAGCGTAAATGTCACCTCGTCAGGGGTCCGCTTTGACCGCCAGATCAAAGCTAGACATTCCAGGGCCCCCTGTGGCACCACCACCCTTGTAGTTCTCCAAATGGTCCTTCTCAGGGTCTGGCATTTGTCTCTGCCTTTATTTGTTTGGTTTCTGTCTTCCACCCAAGGCCTCTGGGGAACATCACCTCCACATGAGCTGGGACCTGCCTGTCTCTTCCCTTGCTAAGTCCCACATAGAGAGGTCCTGAGCATGCGGTTGGCACCAGGTCAATGCTAGTCAAATGAATGAATAGATAATTAGCAGCTTGTGCCCCAGCCCTGTATTTATTGTTTTATTTGTGTGTGTGTGGAGGGGGTTGTTGGTAGAATCTTGCAAGGCCAGTCTCTTCACCTACAGGGAAATGGGCATTTTGGTTGATTGACTGATTGATTGGATAACTCTTTGTTGAGGGCTGGTCTTGAGTCCTGTAGCATGGGGACAGCATCCCTAACCTAACCTCCATCCACTGGGCTCTAATAGTACCCCCCACCTCGCACACACAATGTGACAATACTGGTCAGACCTATCCCCACCACAGGCTCACGGGGCCTCCCCTTCCCACGGATAGCCTACAAGGAACTTCCAAAATGAAAGAGACTTCTGTATTCCAGCCAGGGCAAGGGGCTCACAGTCTCTTCCTGAGGCAAGAGCAGAGGTCAGGAAGGTGATGACTGCCAGAGAAAGGCCCCTTTGGGGGGTCTCTGGAAAAGGACACAGTGCTGGCTGTGTGAGGAGCCAGGCTGGCTCAGGAGTTGAGCACCCTGGCCCTCCTGCTTCAAGAACTTGGCTGCTTGGCTTGATGGGTGACCTCAGCTACAGGAGCTGGCTCCCTGACCCTCTTTCCCTGTAGAAGATCCCTTTGGAGCTGGGAATTCTGGGCTGTGACTAGCCTGGTGTGGACAGGGAGGGGTATGGAGTTTGGGCACTTGGCAGCCTTCACAGACCTCTATGCAGATCCAATTAACACATTCCCTCTAATTCCCTAGTCTTTGACTCACTAATTTTCTGTTTTCCACAAAGCCAGGCTCTGCTCTGAGCAGCTGCAGCTGGGTGTGGGGGGAGGGGGCAGGGGGAAGGGCTGTGGGGAGGTGAGCAGCTGCGGGGTCGCTAAGCACATTGGCTCTTTTTTCAGCACTCTGGTTCTCCAGTGAGTACTTGGGATGGGTCTCCACGCCTGCACATATCCTTCTGGCTGTCCTTATTTTCCCTTCTAGATTTTTTGGGGGATGGGGGAAGTCAGTGGGGAGGGAAAGAGAATAATGGTGAACACATAGGAGAAACTGTCCCATTCTCATGAAAGACACTTCCAAAGAGTCACACCCAAGTCATCTGAGGCCTGAGATATTTCTGTCCAGCCAAAAGTCTTAGGGATTATTCGT